>OX578134.1:125864357-126016857 GCA_951213105.1 Amaurobius ferox
TTTATGTGGGAAACCATTTTATTCCATTTTGCTTATATATTTTTGCAAATTTATGACACAGATATTATTTTTTATGTTAAATTCAAGTAACACTTTGTGATTTGACTAATTTTTAACAGAACATTAAGAATTGTCATTAGTGTTTGAATAACCAAATGAGAAGTATAGCGTACAACTAGGTGAATGTGAACTGCCTGAGTGCATGTGAACAAAATTTGAAATAATTTTAAGTAATATTAAAATCCATATTTCTCTAACTATAATAGGTAGTCCTGCTGCAGTGAGTAGCGTTTAAAAATTAATAAGAAAATATTCCTTTCATTAAAATGTTACATTGAGTGAATGCTGAACGCTGAGGTAATTTTAAACATTGCCCATATTCACCTCTAGGCTATTCACATTCATCCTGTTTAAAAGTCCTCAATTTTACTTGATATATCCAAAATATTAAAGTGCTACTTTGCGTGTAACATTTATGGACAAAATATAGATATATCGGGAAATTAAATAAGTGCAAATGCATTTTGATGCAGCACCCATTCATATTATCAAAATAAGAATAAATTTTGTAGTGTTCGACTACTTTAAAAATTTAGATTGCAAGAGTTATGTTGTTAGATGTATGTTATTAGAAGTTATTTTCATGTGGAATTTTTATGTGTAGTAAAAGCAAAATGAATAATACTGAATATTTCTGAAGTTGAAAATGTATGGCGTTTATTGAATATTTCAAAAATCCTATAAAAACAAAATATATATTCGAAAAGTAAAACTTGTAATATTATGTTATTGTAAAAATAAAGAGCTTTCAATTCGTGTAAAATATCTATATATTTCAATGCGAGTTGTGTATAAAAATTATACACTATTAAAAGATGATAAATTAAAAATGTTTGATGTCTTTAAAACTCTTCTCAACATCTTTAAAACTCTTCTGTGAATGGCTTCTTCTTCTTTAAGATGTTTCTTCAAACTGTTCTGTCTCCTCTAGTGGAGAATGTACGTCTTCATTTTGGTGAGATTTTGTTGACTCCACTCATTTTTTGCAGTTAATTTTTTATTGTATATGTTCTGTCATCGGCGTATGACGATGTGAGCTGAACTTATTGCCATTTTGCAATTATATTTTTAGAGAGACCAACTCTTGCATCATTTACAGGCGAAGTGGCACTGACTTTATGCCTGTATAAGACATTTGTCTAATTAAAGTTTTTATGTGACCCAGACTGCACGGCTCGCCTTCGCGGCTTAGAGTTTTTAGAAGTAGGGATGTCATTTTCGTTGACAGCGAGACTTATGGATTGTTCTCAATGTCCTTTCTTTCATCGCTTGGCATTTTCCGTTGTCATTTTTACTGTATACAATTATCCTTGCTTCTTCCGCACCTATTACCTTACTTATGTCTTTGATATGGATGTTTTTAACGAAATACAGTTATTTATTTAAAATATACTTCCTAACATGGCTGCAATTTTGCGCTTTTTGTTTTCTGTCTGTATCATTATACTACAAATAAATTTGTATATAAATATGTTAAAAGTTGTTAAATTAAACATTGTTAAATTAAACATTATAATCGAAGCACAGTCCTTATAAATTACCATGGACCCTGCAAATAAGAGAGCATTTAATATTCAAATATTACCTTGTATATTCAAAAATATGACTTTGCTCAGTGCTGCTCCTATTCCATTATTTGCCTGACAAAGATAGAAACCTTTGTCTGATATTTCTACGTCCCAGATAACAAGAGATCCATTGTTGTATTGTCTTATCCTGGGACTGGAAGTGACGTAACCAAAATCGCCTGGTGACGATTCTAGGGAAAAAAATGAAGAGAAATGATTTTATGAAGTGTTTTAAAATGCATTAATTTCACACTGTAGAAAAATAGCATACTATCGTGAATTATTATTTTACTGCTAAGCATTGTTATTATTTTGTTTCGTAGATAATATCAACCTAAAATTGCCTGCATAACTCTACAATACAAAGTAAGGGATTGGAACACAATAAATTACGTGGCTATTATAGGAGTACTACGTGGCGGTTATATAGGAGGTCATAATGAATATCCTATAATTAAAAACAATTTATAAATATTTTGACACTTAACACGTATTGTTGCTACTGTCTGAAAGGATATTTAATGCACAGTTTATTGATGCTTGTTGCTGCCGCAGGATAATGATTGCGAGTTGTTAGAAACATTTCATTTAAGTGAGTTTTGAGCTTATTTAAAAAACTTGAAATATAAAGTTATAATCTTCATATCGTAATTAAAAGCAAATTATTTAAAATGCCATTGGGAAAACATTGAAAAAGAAAATCCCTTACGATTTGGCCACTCAGCAATACCATACTCTGAAAATGTTTGAAAAAATAAATGCGAGTAAATTATGGTATCACACGTAAATTTCTATTAGATTTCAAGATTTGATATTAAAATATGGCACTGATTTAATACACGTTTAATCTCATCGCTAAAGTTTTATGAATCTATAATGAAGAGATTTGAATCCACGACATGTGGAGCTCCAGACCAACGCCATGTCAATTGAACTACCCAGATCCTAAAGGAAACATCACGTTCATATCTTCAATTTAAAAGCAATTAATTTTAGTTCATTATAGCATTGTTCATAACACCACTCTGGCATCAATATGAAGTTATATATAGCGAGAAAGTGAACTCAACATAAAATTCCTAGATATAAATGTCTACCGATTGAGGCTACCATTGAGCTCTGAAGAAACCCAATAACCGTTGAAGGCATTTTTCTAGTACGTAATTATTGCAATTTAGATTTGGGCAGTTGTGGCCTGGCCCTGCAATGTTGAGCGGAACGAGGGGGTTCATTAATTGGGAGACTGTTGTAGAAATTAGATGTTTACTAGGAGCACTGTCAACTTCCATATTACTTTCCTTATATACATAGTATAATGTATAAGGAAAGTATTGTGACGGGGTCGAAAATTCGAATTAGAGTTTTCAATGGGAGAGCACGTTTCAAGCATCCCTAACCACGGATCGAACGTTTTTGAGGTTATGTCGCTCTGTGTGTATCGTGCAAGTGTGTATGTGTGTGTGTGTGAGTGTGTCTGTGTGCGCGTGTTTGTTTCAGTGAGATTATGGACACGATATCTCACAAACAAGTGGAGCGATTTGAATGAAATTTGGCATAAAAATTACAATTCATGAATACTGAAAGCCTATTGATTTTAAACACAATCGAATGTTCAGAACCCATCCCCCCAAATTTTCGAATATAATTTTGAAAAATATCATCAAAAAATTTAAGCGTTCAATAAAGTTACAAAAATAATTATTTCCTATGTAATTTTTCATTAGGAAACGATTGACTAATTTTAGAACTTTTTTATTTTACTTGATTTAGAGTTTTACTTTTATTTTACTTGATTTTAAAACACTAACATGAACCGTTGTTAAAATATTGCACATTTTAAAAATAAATTTATCAAAAAATTACGTAAAATTATTAAAAAGTGTTAACTATTGTGAAATATGTTCACTTTTCAAATGTAATATTATGAAATAAATTTATTTACATCATTCTCATGGATCTTGTTCGTTCCATTCACGAGAGAATGAGTATTCTCTTGGTTAATAGTTTTGTATTTGGACGCCAATAGTCATTTATCTACTATAAGAACGATTTATTTCTCCGTCCATAACGCTTGGCGCAATTTCGGCGAAATATCGCCAACTTGGTGACTTTTCTTTTAATTGCCAAATTGGCGAAAATGTCGAAAAATTAATAACAGTGTCTTCAAATTGATGAAAATGTCGCCAAGTTGATGAAATGTCGCCAAATTGATAAAAATGTCATTAATATTAACATATTTTGATATATGGACTATATTGCTTATTGAGGATGCTATCAATAGTGATAACTGCTAATTTTGAGTTGCGTGAAATATAAGTCAACTGGTTACGAAATAGTTTTACACGTTGTCATCCGGTCCCGGCCGTCCAAACAGTTACCTTACACCTTTCTGGTAGGTCGGACGGTCTGGGTCTCAACAACAACAACGTTGTCATCCGGAAAAGCTCCAAATGTACAACAATTCAACGTTTAAAACACTGTGCCATGTATCTTATACATCAATTTATCACTGTGAAAGAAATAAATTCATTACATTATATAAGGAAAGTCATGTGCTGTTCACATTAGATATTTTTCATTTGCAAAGATGGGCTATGTTTTGCAGATTTCGAAGATTCCGTGAATAAATGTATTTAATGTGTCTCATTTCCTTGCTTTTCAGGACTAACTGCATACGGCAAACAAGGAATCAAATACTTTTTTGTTTGGAAAAGATACTTTTTACGATATTTTCTCATTCAATATAAGAAAAATTGTTGTATTGCATAAGGCCGGGACTGGACATGGCGTAACAAATATCTGACGAATCTAGGACGGCAATGAAAAAGAAGGGTATTTTCAATGTGTTGCTCAATTCGTTCATTTTGTAGTACAGAAAATTAAAATAAAATTGTGCAATTCTGGAACAAAAAGATTAAATCTGTTTGAATAAAAGTATTTCTCATTAAATATATGTAATGATTCAATCGGTATTGTAATAGCAATGATTTCTGGCACAACAATTCATATGTAAAATAAATCTTGTATGGTTTTAATCTAACACTACATGTATTGAATGTTGTCATATCAAATATAGCTTACTATCACATTATGAGACATGTGATAAATCGGCGATAGAGTGCTTTATTGGATAGATGCTCAACTTATTGACTTTCCATTGCGTGTTCAATTGTTACGACGCAAGATATGTTCGATTGATTATCACTTTCAAATGAACGAGTACAAATTCTGTATTTCATGTTTACTGAATTGGTTTAAGATATCTATGAAAGGAACATTAATGGGTGTTTCAGCTTTCAAGCTCATGTAGTAACAGCATATCACGATATAATGCAGAAATATAGATAGAACGGTTTTCTTTTTAATTCCAAATAGTACAAATATGTACTACATGTTGTTATAATCAAATATTGCTTACTGTCACATTATAACTGTGATAAATCAGCGATAGATGCTCAACTTATTCACTTCCCATTGCATGTTCAATTGTTACGACGCTAGATATGTTGGAATGTTTATCATTTTCAAAAGAACCCGTACAAATTCTGTATTTCATGTCTACTGAATTGGTTTATGATATCTATGAAAGGAACATGAATGGGTGTACCAGCTCTCAATCTCAGGGAGTAAGAGCATATGACGATATAATGCAGAAATATAGACAAAATGTTTTCTTTCTAATTATAAATATTATAAAATGATACCACAGAACAAAAAGGAACAAAATTGGTCTGAATTAAAATTTAGAGCAAAAGCATTCAGTTTAATATGAAACGATGTTTCTACGTAAAAAATTAAGAAGCAAATTAATAATAACTATTTTATTAAGATGCAATTAAGACTCCAAAAAGGTGGAAATTGAATAAATTTTATAAGGCAAAGAATAATATAATATAATAAAACAGATGAACTTGATCATTTAACTTTTACACTAAGGAAGTATTTCACTTAACCTCTTTGTCCGCATGCTTTGACTTACCTAAAACTTCACATATATTTTTTAATTTGGATATGAAGTAAATATAATGCTTTATAGGGTCAGTTCGTAGCTGAATGATGATGAATAAATACTGTGCATGCTACATTTTATTTATTGATATATTTTATTTGGCGATAACTGTTCTAAAACATAAACATTTCTTTAAAAGTGGATATATGACATAACATTAATTTTTACAGATTGAGTTTGTTACTGGCCGAATTCAGAAAAACATTGATTGCGCTGCGGTCTACATTCTTCATTGACTACATTGTACTATAACTTCTCTAAAACTTAATGGAATGTTTAGAAATATAAATATATGGTGTAAATTAATATTTGATAGTCTGGATTCGTTGCTGAACTTGGTCAAATAAAATAGCACGTGGTACGCAACCTACTACTGATATGCATTGCTCATATATCATTTTTTTTATTTTGAGTATATGGTATAAATTAACGCTTTCTTTACCAAGATCGTTTGCTAAATGTGGGTGATTTAATATAGCACATGATGTAACATTTTTACTGGTATATTTATTGCTCCATAATCCTATTTCATCGAATATCATAATTTATCTGTTTATCTGATCTAATTATCTCATCCTATTTTATTTGATTGTCGAATATGATGATCATATAATCTATATCTGATATCCTATGCTATCTGGTATATCCTATGCTATCTGGTATATGCTATCTGGTATACCTATCTGATATTTATCTGGTATCCTATTTTATCTGATATATTTTATCTGTTCTTATTTTATCTGACATCCTATTGCTCCATCTATTCTTCTAAAACATAACTTCCTTCCTCAAAATTTAGATACGTGGTGTAAATTAATGTTTACCACGTCGAATTCGTTTCCCAGCATGGTCGAATTAAAATTGAGATTCCTGCTTTTCCTTTATTATTATAAATCTTTCGGCGCTAAAGCACCTGAATCTTAATCAACTATTTTTATTTTGGTTCTGTAGTGTAAATGTTTCATAGAGTGAGCTTGTGCTTGAACGTGATTGAATTGATATTGCGACTACTGTGTCCTCCTCTACTATCGTCACACTGTTAGATGATATCTGCCCTGAAATTTAACCATTTTTACTTTCCTTATATACATAATGTATAAGGAAAATATTGTGACGGGGTCGAAAATTCGAATTCGAGTTTTCGACGGGAGAGCATGTTTCAAGCATCCATTATCACGAATCAAACATTTTTGAAGTGATGTGTGTGTGTGTGTGTGTGTGTCAGTCAGTGAGACTGTGGAGACGATAACTGACGAACGAATAGACCGATTTGAACGAAATTTGGTACAAAAATCACAATCCGTAAACACTGGAAGTCTATTGTTTTTATACGCAATCGAATGTTCAGAACCCCCCTAAATTTTTGAATGAAATTTTGAAAAAATCCTCATAAAATCAAAACCGCTAATAAAGTTACGCAAATAGATATTTCTTATGTAATTTTTCATTAGAAAACGATTGACATAAATTAATTTTAGAACGCTAACATGAACCGTTCTCGAGATATTGCACATTTTTCAAAAAAATTATCAAAAAGTCATATAAAATAAAAAATATATATTTCCTATTGAGAAACATGTTCACTTTGCATATGTAATACCATGCGATAAATTTGGTGACATCATTCTCGTGGATCTAGCTCGTTCCATTCATGAAAAAAGATACTTTGAGTAGTACTTTTGCTTTTGAACACCATTAGTCATTTATCTCCTTTAAGAATAACTTATTTCTTCGTCCATAACGCTTGGCGAGATTTTGGCGACAAATTTGGTGGAATGTCGCCTACTTGGCGACTTTTTTACATGTTACTAAATTAACGAAAAACTCGCTAAATGGATAAAAATCACGCTAAATCAATAACGACTCATTGATGATAACGACATGGAAAATGACGACTCATTGACGAAATTTCAATATCTTGGAAAGAATATAAATAACTACTATAAAAATAATTGTTTTTTTTTTACTGTAAAAGTAGTAAATTCATTGCATTATATAAGGAAAGTCATGTGCTGCCCACATCAGATTTTTTTATAAATTCAGATATTTAATGTAAATTAATGTTTCACAGCCCGCAGTCTCACTGAATGAGGTCGGATAAAAATTGCCATATTGCGCTGCCTTGGTAATAATATACATTGTTATTCGCTAACTCTTCTTAAGTTTAACCAATTTTTTATTAATTTGGATATCGGGTGAATAGAACTGTTTTACGGATCGAGTTTGTTGCCTTACATTGCCTTAATGAAAATGCACCCAATATACCCCCCCAATACTGCTATACATTGATGGATTACAAATTGGACTAAAAATAAACTGATTATGACGAAAATTTCAGATGATGAAGATGCCATTCGTTGATGAATGTGGATAGATTAAAATTGCCGGAACTGTGAGCAAAAACTATTATATAGATAGGTGTCCAAAAATAACTTCCGGGAAATTAGATGCTTTTTAATATAATTTGTAGATGTGATTCATTTTAGTGTTGTTGATACAAAGGATTATAGTGACTGAGATTTTAATTTTTTAAAGTGTAATCTCTTTGAAAGTGTATTTCTGTGTGAACAGTATTCTCTTTGATCTGTCTGTTATATCCGACGATAACGCATCTTAAGCACAATAATGGTCTGCTTCTACAATAATCATAGATTTTCTAAAATATTGTATAGGATATAATTTTTGAATTGAATATATTTTTTTTTTTCGAAATTGCATGAAAATCATTTTTTATTTTATTTTAAATAGTTGGAATATATATCTCCTTATTTTGAGTCATACGATTGCTTAATACATTTGGATGTTTCTGGATTTCGTATCTATAGATATTGTATTTTTTTACCTTTACCTTTGGATCAGCTCTAGTACTCCTGACAAGTGGAATATGTAACATATGAGTTGTATACAAGGCCCACTCAATAAGTCTCCGGTCTAACTAAGAAAAACAATTTTTCTTTCAGAAATTCGACTTTATTCATCAACACACTCTCTTTCAAGAGTGATACATTCATTCCACGCTCCTCTAACTTTTCGATGCCTTTGTAGAACGATTTGTTTTTGCTCTCAAAATAGGCCTCAGTTTCGGCAATCACTTCTTCATTTAAGCCAGATTTCTTTCCTTGGAGCATATTTTTGATGTCTTCAAAAATCTAGTAGTCGCTGGGGGCCAGATCTGGAGAGTACAGTGGGTGAGGAAGCAATTCGAAGCGTAATTCATATAATTTAACCATCGTTTTCATCGACTTGTAACACGGGGCATTGTCTTGGTGGAACAGCACTTTTTTCTTTTGCATGTGTGGCCGTTTTCTCTTGATTTCCACACTCAATCGATCCAATAATGCCATGTAATATTCGCTATTGATAGTTTTACCTTTCTCAAGATAGTCGATGAACAAAATACCATGCGCGTCCCAAAATACGGATGCCATAATCTTGCCAGCTGACTTTTGGGTTTTTGGTCGCTTTGGACGACGTTCACCGGCTGCTGTCCACTCAGCTGACGATCTTTTTGATTTAGGTGTGTAGTAATGGATCCATGTTTCATCCATTGTCACATACCGACGCAAGAAATCCTTCTTATCTCGCTTGAACAGCTCTAAGCAGCGCGCTGAATCGTCGACGCGTTGTTGTTTTGGTCCGGTGTGAGCAAACGCGGAACCCACTTCGAAGGCAACTTACGCATGCTCAAATTTTCGTGTAAAATTGTAAACACACTACCTTATGATATCTTTGAGGTGTCAACTATCTCACGCAACATCACTTTACGGTCTTTCAAAACTATTTTTTGAACTTTTTCTATATTTTCCGGAACAACTGCCGATTTTGGGCGACCAGAGCGTTCAGCATCATCGGTGTTTGTACGACCGCGTTTAAATTCAGCATACCAATCAATAATAGTTGATTTCCCTGGTTCAGAGTCGCCAAACCGCTTATCAGGCCACTGTTTGGCTTCAACAGTATTTTTCCCCATTAAAAACCAATGTTTAATCAGCACACGGAATTCTTGTTTATCCATTGTTTTGAAAATTACAAAATTGGGGTCATTAAAACCACTGTAACCTATAAACTAATTGTCAGAATGTCATGAAATTTTGACACGTGTCGTTTGAAGGTTGGTACTATCCAGAAATCATATGGGTCTGTCAACAGTGTTGCCATATATTTGTCATACCGGAGACTTACTGAGTGAAGTGGTAAGTAAGTAATAATAACAGTACTAAGTACAATAAACATAATTTAATATATCAGATATATTATAATAATTTCTGACTACAACGAAGAATGTTTCTTCCACGCTTTAGTGAAATAGATATTGTTCAATTTATTAGACCATTTTTGCTCACTACTCGAAACCGCTGTTAATGTTCAAGCTATTTCATCTTAAAAGCTGCAAATATTTACCAGCTTAAATAGTCCTTAATGTAAAGAGAGAGTAGGGGTAATTATATAAACAGTGACGAGAAATGATTCATACTTTTAAGTATGTGCATATCGTTAGGTTTTTTTAAAAATAAAACTAGGATGTATGACTTAATATACAATCTTGTTTCCATTGCAGGTATCACAAAGCGTGTTTAAGATGTAAACTAACTTGTGCAATATCCAAAACTTGTGATGGTAGAAAAAAACTTGGTATTTGCCACAATTTTTAGAGCCTTTAAGGAGATCAACAAATTCCGTCTACAGTCATTTTTACGCTTCATAGATATTGAACTTAGACTGCTCAAGGCTGCAAGCAAAGTTCATACTCACAGAAGCTTTCAAAAAGAGGAATTATCGAAACTAGGAAACTCTATCGTTGGGAACATCTCTAATATATGGGCTTTATATGTATGAAATATGTACGAAAACAACATGTTTGAAAAATGCAAATCTCAAGAAATACTCAATTCAATCATAATCAGGGAGTCTGAAGATTGAAAATTAAAATTGTTTAATATACCTTTTCTATTGCAGCTTATCACATATTTGTGATAAATATTCGAGAATAAATAACATTAAATGGATAGCATTTAAACAAATACCATCAATAAATAGAAAACCATAATAGACAATAGAACGCAATGGTGTTTCACGACAGATATTTGGCGCAACATTATGTTAATACTTTACCTCTATTCTTTAAATGAAAAAATAATTCTTAAGAGGAAGCCAGGACTACTCAAATTAAAGTTTCACACACGCATGCAGGAAGGAGAATACTTTTAATTAATATTTTAGGAAGTTTGGAACGTTGCCAGATAAGTTCCATGCCAAGAGCAAATAAATTTTAAAATTAACCAGTTCTCGGAGAGATAAGAAGTTTTGGGAATGAAGTATTTAAATGCATCTGTAAGTAGTCACAATAAAAATAAAATATTCAAATTTGCTATTTTCCTGACATTCTTTAAAAGTTTTGAGAGTAAGATACACGGAAATATTTAATAGAAAGTGATATGGTGATATGCCAGCTATTTGCTTTTTATGTTGAGTTAGAGGACTGCTTGGACGTTTCGGTATTTACATTAAGGTCACAATTAATATATGGTAATGCTGAAAATGAATTATTTCTTCATTTTATTATTTTCCATTGCTACCTCGTTTGTCAAAAATTTATTTAAATTAGAAGTAAGTGGAGCGTGAATAAAACGGAAACAGTTTTATATGTGCTTAAATTAAATTCACTGTTTAGTGAGGAGGGGGGGGAAGAAAGCGAAAAAAGCTTTTTATTGGATGACATTTTCGTTTTACATTGTTGTTGGCAAAATATTTTTTTTTATTTCGTAGCTGCATATTTTGCTTTCAAACTGACATTTTACTTATATAAGATACATTTTCATTTTCAGATGCCATCTCGCTTGTTTTAAATTTTTACAAAATGTGTCCCCGATATATGTATGACATAAATGTTTTTCAGATGTTATATGCTTATACAAATGCATAGGGTAAATTAAAAAAATATAATAAATAATAATTGCTTGAAAAGCCAGCGGGAGATTTGTAGATTTATTTCCTAATATTAGAAACTAAAGCATGTCCCTAATCCAAACGCCTGGAAAATCAATAGACCTCTTAGTGTAATACTCAGGCCAAATTGCATGCTTTCAGTTGGTCCCAGAGATATGTTGTTCAGAGACTCACAAACGACAGACTCGCAGATATCAGTGAAGCACTGGATGATTCATATTCAAGAATGCTCCAAACATGTAAATTCATCAAAAATCGAGAGATCGAGTTTGATCCACATACTATTGCTTTCTTTACATATATAACTGTATATTGCAGTAAAATCAAAAAGCAGAGGAATTAGGGCATGCAGATCAGAAACTACTATTATATCTGTAATATGAAAAAAGTGATTATAGAAACAATTTTACATTTGAAGGGAAAATGTATCAATGGATAATATATCGTCAGGTCAGTGACAGATCTGTGGTTCTAACCCAAAGAGACAAATGTTGTTTATAAATGTACTAAATCTTTTTGACATAAACTAAACTAATGTATTGCAATTGTGACTGTTAATTTACTCAATATGTGAAAAGGAAATGCAGTTTGCAAATGTTTTGAAATACGTAAAATAGATAAATATATAGAAAAATGTTTGCATGCATAGTTGGCTATATTTACAGATTTATGAGAATGTCTAAGTGTTTCTTGAAACTTTTAAATTCAATTTCACTTGATGACAATTAACAGTGGATTTTGATATTGTTAAATATGGGTATTTAAAAAGACGCTGGCATATGTTGTGCTCCATTGTTTTAATTTAAAAAATATCACAGTGCTAATAAAAATGTCCCAATTTATTTTGTTAATTAAATTAAAATTAATTTAATTAAATTTAATAAATAACAGTTGATAAATATTTCAATAAATAATAGTTAATTGAAATAAATTTTTCCCCGTCAACTGAGCATTGTGTATTGTGAAAGAATTGAGTATTGTGACAGAAAAAATATTATATAAAATTAAGGAGAGACTACCGCTGTTTGGAAAAACATAAGCAACCAAGCGACGTATGATTGATGACCGATAGGCTATTGATGATAGACAGATAGGCAAAATGTTAATATACAGTTTACTTAAATTAGCAGTTATGAAATAATCTAGAGTTTTAAAATTGTCTAAAAGTTTCTCTTATAGTCATAAAAATAAGGAAGTAATATGAGATTATCTTCGATTCCATAGAAATTACATCCAATTCCATGATTTTAAATGAAAAAATAATGGAATATTATTTTTATCTGTGTGAAAGATATATATATATACTGTTTGAGTTTTTGGTGTTCATTTATAAGTTCTATTGTACAACGGAAAAACCTGCAAAATAAATTCAGATAGGATTTATTTATTCCTTACAACCTACATTTCCGTGCATAACAGTTAAATAAACATTGCATACAAATATTTTCCTTGACGAATATAACTATCTATTTTGACATTATAATACGCTGATGGAAGCTTTTGTACACTAAATATATATGTACACAGATGTATTGCAGAAACCAGAAAATTTTATTTCCAAATCAAAAGTTTATAACAAGAAAATATTTGTCAGTCGATGCTTCCAGATTTTTCATCAGGCAATGTTGCAGCTCGGATTGAACTGGATTGTATAATTTTTGACATCATACTGTTATCTTTTGACGCTATGGATACTTTCATATGAAGTTACAGTTTAATGTGAATTGCAAAGCAATAAAAGCATCTATTTATACACAAGGTTTTCCATCTGCACCCGGTATTCAACTGCATGCTTCACTCTATGGATCTAAAGTGAAGGTTAGAGAGATCTGTAGGTTAACTGTAGGACCTTGCAGCTTCTGTAAAGTTCCTGTAAAGTTCTTGAGCTACTGGGACTGTTGCGAGCTTTTTCGTCGAAGTAGACTTTGCATCAGCCTCCATCTAATGTAGTAATATTGAAAATCTGACAGTCAATATTCTGCTATTTTTGCCTCAAGTTTGCTATTTAATGTTATTTTCATCCTCCAGGATAAGTTCCAGCGTGGTAGTTGGCTACCCTATTTGAAATATGCTCTCAAAATACCAGAGTTCACTGAATCCGTACTGGTCGTCTCGAAAGTCTTGCACTAACATATAGGGTTGATTTGTTCGGTCGCTATTGTAAACAATCTTGCTGTCCCTGCGGAGCCTCGAATCACGGATACAGACTAGTTGACGCTCTTCAAATTGTGATACTGGGACATAATTGCAATGTTTTTTATCGGAGTGGACTGCAATTTCTGTTACGCAAATATCGATCATTATAATTTCTATCGTCTCAAAGAAGCCAATATTCATTTGCTATCTCAGAGATAAAGAAACATGGAAATTAATTAGCAATATTGAATGATGAGTTAATATTTCTTATCATTTCAAGTACTGAAACCTCCTTCCGAGAGCATGTAGAACAATTAATGATAAGTTATTACTCATTGAGCCAAGAATTCATTACAGAAACAACAATCATACGTCATCGCAAAGCAATAAAAATGTCAAGAAGTAAGTGATTTTACTTTTTTCACGGTTCGATTCACTTTTTTCACTATTCCAAAACGAGAAAGGAAAGAATGAATAGGGAACTTGAGAACAAATCTTTCTCATTGGGTTTCTTCTGAAACATAAAGTTGTCCTCTGACTCTGGCTTTGACCCAAGTATTTCACTGGGCTTGTTATGAGGAAGAGATCCAAGCCTCATTTGCCTCTGGAAACATTAATCGTCAGAAAGAGGTTATTTGACAGGGGTTATTAATGTTATGTCGTTCTTTAATTTATATACTACGTTACACTTATTAACTGTAACGGTCAGATAAACTATTTCTCTGTAATTTAATCGGACATTAAGTAGCAACTGAAAACATCGTATTAAATATGAAGTTGCAGAGGAAATAACTGTCTTTAAAAATATATTGATATCACAGTTTTGAAGTCATTAGAAAACTTCTTCAGTTGATGAAATGGAGTGGATATTAGGAGTGATTTATATGCTTTTGATGAATTAAAAGTTTAGATATTTTCATTAATGACTATACGTAGCTTGCAGCTAAATTGAATTATATTGAGTAATGCTAATTTGAGTCAAGAAATAGCATGGATTTCTGAATCGGATATTATATAATGCAGTTCATCTGTTTAAAATCTTTTATTTTTGAATAAATTTTGAACCACAAAGAATTACATAGCATTTGCAATTATGTCTGTAATATAATAGTTAAGAATAATGACCTGTAAAATATTTCAATGTTCAAAGATTTTACTATTAAAGATATTACATTTGAAATACATCATAATTTACAGGAGGAAAGTAAATAGTAAATTACAAAAATAAATTATGAATTTTTGAAATAATATGAAGTGCAAAAGTATAAGAAGCTGCTTGCCTATTTGTAATGTTTTAATATGACTTTTCTAAATAATTAACAACTAATATATACTAGCATTTAATTTAATAATAATTACGTTTTTTAATAATTACAGACATATTTTTTTAAATAAAATTATATGGAGTGAGAGGATCTGCTTGATTTTCTCATATATTCTTGTTCTATATAGTTAATTCTTAATTTTATGTTGGTAAGTGTTAATTATTTAAAATTATTAATAAACATTTTAGTGCCATTACTCTCTCAACTGTTAGTACCATTATATTGGTATAATTTGAATTTTTAGATGAGCTTTAACTCATAATTTATTACCCGCATTATTTTCTTAAATTTATAAAACGATCCTTAATTTTATTTTCGTACATTAGTGACGTAGTTGTCGGTTAATTATTTGAAATTTTATGTACTATTTTCCAATATACATATTATTATTCCAATTTTACAAAGAATTATCATTGTTTACTGCATAAAGATAATATTGTTAACGAAACATTAAAATTAATGATTATAGGGATCAGGCAATTTTAAAACATTCCATTTAATTCTAGTTTTAATAGAACCTTTTTAAAGATAAAACATCTCCATACCCATTCATGCAGTCGTTCTTGTGTCTTCATATCATAGAAACATTCAAGCTGACACCCACAGACGAAAATTATTTCAAATGTATTGAAAGTTTGTATTCAGGAAGCGTTAAAATGTATAAACGTGATATAACTGCTGTTACAATAGGAATTTCTACAAAAATTTCACAATTTCTGATAAACAATAATTTTTTATACATTGAACTAATAAGCGATAGTTAAACTTTTACTAAGGAAACTTAAATTTTCTATATCTTTATTTGTCCTCCCGGCTTTTACATATTTGTTCAGTAATGAACATAAGTTACTTAAAGTTCCACATAGAATAAGGATGCGAGTGACAGGACCAGAGATATAACATTTAACTTCAGTGAAAGTTCTTCCAATTGAGCGACATTGGACGCATAATGGCCATTTACCTCAATTATATACAAAATATTTAAGGAATTCTAAATTAATAATGCGAAAATTTAATGTTATTTGAAACGATCTGCTTCTGAAGTAGTGAATTGTTTCTCAAGTTTGGATCTATGTCAAATATGACAGTGCTACGATGATTTTAATATCACGATTTATATGTTGTTACATTATATCCTGCGAGCAGTGTTTAAGCATATTTGAAACTTTCTTGTATGATAATATTCCTAAAGAACGCTAAAAAAATTCGACGGTCAAAGTTTCTTCCATTAAACAAAATTGCAAGTATAATGCCCATATATCTTAATTGTTACAAAAACATTTAAGGAATTCTAAATTAACAATACAAGAAAATTGCTATCAATTGAAGCGGTCTATAGTAGAGATAATGAATTGGTTCTCAAGAAACGATCTATGTCAAAATATGACGGTGTTATTACTATAAATTGTACCGTGATGATTTCAATATCACTCTTTATATGCATTTGCATTACATCCAGTGTTTCAGAATCCTTGGTGCTTTCTTGTATGATACTATTTCTAAAAAACGGCAAAGTTCGTATTTGGCTAGGATCCAGTGTTTGCAAGGAACAATGAAATAAGAAAAATAATTTTCTGGCATATTCTAGCTACCAAAAGTTTAATTTTTTTATAATATCTAATCAAAGGCTTCCGTTTAAAAATTCAATGTGCGAATTGATTCTTGAGTTTCGTCCAAGAGTTTATATGCGATCTCAAGTAAGGTTCATGAAACACAAAGGATTGTAAAGAGAAAATAATCTACGGTGAAATATTATAACTTCTTGTCAGTAACTGAGGTAGTTTACGAAATTATTAATGCGACTTAGTACTTGAAGTTTTAATATTAATAAAATTTAAAAGTTTCTTCGGGTATAAATATTGTTGTAATTAATAACCAACTCCAAGTATTAAGCGAAATATTTTAAGTACTTTGTTTTAGTATTTCATTGTTATCAAGCTAATTCCAAAAGTTTCAATTAATGAATCACTATTAAAATCTTATAGCGTATGTTTGTATGTATCTATGTATGTATGTATGTATTTATGTCTCCTCTATTACGAAGCCCCTAGTTGGCACAGCAGATCGCGTGTTTTTGCAATGTAGTTATCAACCCGAAAAAAGGTCCTAAACTTTAAAAAATACAAAAAAATTTAATAAATTTATAAATATTTGCAAAGAATCCCCCCCACAAGTTTACGAGTAAAATAGAGGTGTGAAGAAAAAACGTCTCTTCATAAAAAAAATTCTAGAATTTCGGTTTTTGGGTTAGAATGGAAGAGAAATGCATTTTGAAAAGCTGCTAGAAACCGGGATTTTGAAAAATTATATAGATTTTTTATGCATAAACTTTTAAAAACTAACAAGAAATCCGCTGAAAAGCATTTTGAACAATGACCTGTTTTCGCTTTCATGTTTATCAGCAGATGTCTGAGTTTGGATACGATATAGAAATTTTAACCGTTCCTTATTAAAATCTACTTTTTTACCTAAACCTTTATGGCCACGCCCTCATTTTTAATTTAATGAATTCCTATGCATTACCCTTCTACGCCATTTCCCGAGACTAGTCTACACTGTTTCTTTTATTTTATCGACATCTCCATTAAGACAAATCCTTTTGACTATCAAAATCAAAGTGTTATTGTAGAATATGATGATAGCATAAACTTTCTCACCATTTAAGCTCCCTTATCACAGCCTTCACTCATACAAGTGGTTACCCTCCGATGTTTATGTTCGCACAACATCTGTCTGAGAATCATAGACGTTTCATACCTTTCTGACGAACAACAATTTCAATTCATCTAGAACAATTTTTTCTTTCCATTCCACTCTCCAAAACCAGTGTTGCATCTTATGCCCATCATCAGATAAAATAGATTATCTTATCTGAGCGGTTATATCCGACAAAAACTTAACATTATATCGCATTTCATTATTAAATTCTTGGTAATATGGAAGTGTCCTGCATGAAACATACTATGTTCTAAGTTTTCTGAGCAATGTTATCATTATGTAATGATTCTACTTATTTTGCTTGTTTTCAATACAAATACAGCCTACCGCATAACTTTCGATATATGTTTGCTGTTTAGTTTATACTTCCATTTCACATATGCTTTATCGTTTTTTGATTATTTGGAGGATTGCGGTTGTACATTGGTATTGGGCTCCTTATTTCGCATGAGTCTTATTTTAGATATTCAAGTTAAAAATGAATTATTTAAATATCTAATAGATATAAATGGAGTTAATAAACGGAACATTAATTAAATTCAAATATTCTCATTATCATTTAGTTGTAACTGAATTTATTCATTTTAAGATGCTCGCTGCAAAAGAGAAGTCGTATTTTTTAAGACTTTGCATTGCCTAAAAATTTATAAAGCGCGATAATAAACCCAAGAAATATAACTTCGCAATTAGAAACACTATTAAAACTCTTTCCTAATTGCTTTTTAATTATATTTAAATACACATTCTAGTACAGAAAATATTGATCCCATTTTTTATATCACTGACACATACTACTTGCGATTTTTTATGCAACAGAAGCAATTGTTATAAAAACTATTATAAAAATGAAGGGAAATTCTATGCTTTCGGGGATTTAATGGTGTAATTTGAAACATTCTTTGTTGCCATAATAAAAAGAGTAATTTTGTCTGGTACAGGCCGCTAAAAGGAAAATGCTCGAAGTAATTTAGAAACAATGGGTGGAAATAAATTATATGTGTATATGACAAATATTTCAAAGCGCAAAAAAATAATTCTTTAAAATAAATATTAAGCCGACATATTTCCTTTGAAAAATGAAGTTGAAAAATTATCGATTGGCGAAGCTGCTAATTTTTCAGAGAACGGTGCATACATTTTTCTTCCCAGCATTTTAATGTGGAGGAAGTTTTAAAACTAAGCATATTTTTATTCTTCCTAAATATTTTGATTTTCTAAAAGGATTTGGGGATTAAACATTCAAATATTTGGTTATTTAGTAATTTATCATATTATAATTTAGACACAAATTCAGTGTAAGAAAATAGAATAAATGAATAGGATACGTTGCGGGAAAACTAAAAAATAAGAAAGTACTGAATCTATAATAATCTTATGTTAGTTTTGGAAACTTTAATTTAATGAATTTAGTTTTCAAAATGTTAAACGTTGGGCTGTAAATAAATTAAGACTTTAATTCTAGATTTAAATTAATTAAAATTTTCGGAGTTCAGTTTCTTTATTTTGTCATGAACGCGTGGTTTGATGATAAACATTAGATCTAATTTATGCATTCGGTGAAACTAGTTAATAAAATTGCGACACGATTTATTGAACTCCAAATTCCTGTACTTATCACCATTCAGTCAAACTCCAGAAACATGCTGATCGCAAATTCAGTCAAAATCATTTTCCAAAATATAAAACTTGTAAAGTATTAGTGTGTTCCTATGTCTTATGTCTATAAGTCATCGATGGTGCCTCTGACGTTCAAGAAAAGATCCCACAGAGACTAGAGTTTAAAGTTCAACAAATTTATTTATAGAACTAAACAGAACCATTTACTGACTGGTTAAACAAATTGTACAATTTATAAGACAAAATATTGTACAGGCTCATTGTACAGGGTGATTGAACTCAAAATAGATTATACTGGACATGGTGATACCAGGGAACTTCGCGTACTCACAAAAATACTTAAGCATTTTTTACCTATATTCTACTAAAGATGACGGATTTCAGTAAGGAGGCGTGCGCAACACTTCCACTCGCCTATACTGCAAATTTATCAAAAGGACCCTTTACCTCCTTAGTTTAAATCGCATGAATTCGTATCGATCTATTGTGGTCAAACATTGATCAATGGAATGTCGATTCCCCCCCCCCCTCCTTTACAATTGAACGGAAAGTATTACACTGCCTTCCCCACAGGATCACAGAAACTTAGTTGGAAAGTTTGCTGATTGGTTCCTTAACTCAACCAATAAAAAGTTTGTTATTTCAAAATAATTCATAATTCAAAACCTTGAAAAAGAAGGAAATTTTAACTAAAGATTACATAGGCCTCACACATTTTTGGAAGTCCATTTGGAATAGATATGCATGCAATATCCACTATATTCTATATTACCTGTTGAATGTTGACGACCCAGGTCGTCCGACTCGTCCAAGGACTTGAGAAGCCATTTGGACGACCGAGAAAAAAAGCCAGCAGGTGCCGGCTTCCAAGGACAGCGACCAACGGTCTGAAGATTTATTTAAATTCAGAAGTGAAGTTTCAATTGAAGAAATTTATCACATAGACAGACAGTTTTACAGACGAATCACAAGACCGTTAACAGAAGAAAAGAAGCAACAGCAGTACAACACAAAACAGCAGAAAATTTTAAAGCGGGGAAAACCCATGAGGGAAAAAACCCGAGAAAACCTAACAAAATATAATTATATATGATTAAACCATAAATTGTTTCAGGTTTTCAAGCTGTAGATATCTTAAATCTTAATAAAAATATTTAACTGATATAAGTGCATAAGATATAAGGTATAAACAATTATATAAGGTATAAGATAAAATGTATAAACAGCATTTAAGGTAAATACGAAATAAAAGGTAATTAAAACAAACAGGGGAATATACAAAAGGAGGGGACGAAAGTGAGAACAGGGCAAAGAAAGAGAAAACAAAACGACAGAACAACAAACCAAGGGAATATACAAAAGGAGGGGACGAAAGTGAGACCAGGGCGTATAAAAGAGCAAAAACAACCAACAAAACGGGGGAATATGCAAAAGGAGGGGACGAACGAAAGACCAGGGCAAAGGAAAGAGCATACCCCAAAAACAGAAAAATGAACCGAAGCAAAGCAAAAAGTAGAAGACAGTGGAAAATCCAAGAAGCCGAAGAAGGACACAGAAAAATGAAACCAAAACCAGAAAGGAACAGAAGAGCACCCTCCCCAAAGAACTCATCCGAGCCAGAACATAGGAAATCCCTCTCCCGAAAGATCTTCCAAGAAGGATTAAAACAAAGACAGGGTTAAAAATTCACAGTTCAACAGTCCGGGTTGAAAAGGCAGGAAAGAAAGTTCCCTGAATTCAAACAAAAAGCATAAAGCTCCATTACCTGTATAAGTTATACATCTATATTACCTGTATAAGTTCTATATCAATATTACCTGTATCTGTTTACCTGTATAAGTATATTATATCTATATTACCTGTATAAGTTTTGTTCAAGCATCCAATAACTTGACATATTATCGAATACTTATTGCGATTCTCCGCTTTTCACATCGTTTCATTTTTGTAGAACGGGTCGTTGTTTATTCTACCATAGTAAAGCTCTTTGCGAAATTTAAGATTGTGCATAGAAGAGGTTATTAAAATTGATATGGAATTGCTGGACTAATCAGCTCAAAGTCCATACCGGAACCATGCGTCAGAATGCAGTTCCAATCAAGATATTTCAAGCATTCTTCTTTCGCTAAATATTTCTTGGATCAACAATAATACAAATTCGGTAAAGGGTCCGAGTATTTTTGGGAAAACAGTGTATATGTGCATGTCTGTGAGGGAGATTACTTAAAGGAATAAAGTAAAAAATAATAAGCTATATAATAATTGGTCAACCAATAAATTTCTTGATGTTCTGGTTACCCACTCTTCCTTTGGTTTTTACCGTAAACTCACTTTTACCAACTCTGGTATATCTGCTAATTCTTTTCATACTATATCCTCTAAAACAGCCTTTTTTAATGCTTATTTTAATCGCGCATTTAATGTTTGCTCTTCTATCCCTGCTTTAACTGATGAAATTAATTTTATTTTTTATCTTGGTCATGGAGCTGCTTATTCCTTTGAGTTTATTTATAAGATTTTCGCCCATATTTGCAGTAAATGTACTCAACCTGATACTAAATTTATTGCTATTAATGATCGTTTAGCTTATAAATCTAGTTTTCCTTACCATCCTAAGATTTTCCGTCCCTTCCTTCAATTCTGTCAGGACTTTGGTTTCAAACTTGTCAACTATAATGTTATTACTTTATTCAATCGTATTCGTTCCGATGAATTTGGGGATATTGATGACTTTAAGAGCTATGCTGGGGTGTATGTAGTTCCCCTGTTGACTCCTGAAGGTGACTATAAATTTACATCGGCAGCACTAAACGTAATGTCGGCATCCGTTCAACAGAACGCGCTCGTGATGTCAGGAATCGTAAATTTTCTACTGTACTTGCTCAATGTGTGGCTAGTGATAATTTCCCGCCCATCTTTGAAAAAACTTTCTTCTTAATTCGTTGTAATAACCTTAATAATATTCTCCTTTATCAATCCCTTTTTATTTATATTTACCGTTCGTCGATTTGTAATTCTGATCCGTTCAAATTCTAAGTTATATTTGGCGACTCGTTCTCGACTCTATGCAATTCAAGTTTTTTCATGGTTATATATTACGTCATCCTTGTGAAATATATGCCTGACTGTTTTTTAGAATTTGCACTTTTCTGATGGTAATGTTCTTAACATATGTTTTTTAAAGTACTTTGTAGCCTATTAAAAAAAACTTACTAATTTCAGGTTATATTTTATATTTATTTATTCAAATTCGCTACGCATATGGTCTATATATGAATGATTCATGTTTGCTTTTCATGTAGCCACTCATAAAGGGTGTACTAAAGCTCGAAAGTGCTCTGGTCCTTTTTTTTTTAAACTTTGTAAGCCTTTAGGATGATTTTATTGAATTCCATTCTGTCTAATGATGTTGTGTCCGTAATTTATTTAGTTGAAACAGACGTGATGCAAATTTGATTATTTTGATACCACTAGCGAAAGCACCCTTTACATAAAGAATTTTATGTGGCAGTTGAGCTTAATTTTCTATTTTAATTTTAAAATTTTGAAAAAGCGGAATTATAAAACTTTTACTATCTTGATATACAAAATAGGTAGGTATACCACTAGATACAGCACCATTTATATAGACAATTTTATGCGACACTTGAGGTTAGTTTTTTTATGAATAGTTTAATTCTGAAATTTTGAAAACTTTCAGAAAATATTTTGCATGCTATAATGAGTGATTATTCTTAAGGTACCTTTGTTCAGAGTCTTCTGTAGATTTTTTTCAGTAGCCAAAGTTTAACAGGACTAACCGTCAAAGCGTTGCTCTTCAAAACATGAAAAATCGTTTTCCAGATAATACATTAGTTTATCCAGATAATACATTAGTTTAAAAAAACAGCTTACTGATCAATTTGCACATCAAGGTGTAAAAATAAGTATAATTTTCATGCGACACAGCTTCTAATAAATTGTTCATAAGATTCACTAGATACTTCTTAGGTTATTCTTTCTTAAAGTAAAGAGCATAATGATTTCGTATTGTTAAAAGTGTTTTGCTCAGGAAGGTTTTCGAAGTAAAAATGGAAATTACGCACCTGTGATAGGGAAATTTACAAAGTAAAATTATAAAATTTATTTATCATATGTCATCTTTAAGTTTATAATTTATTTATCTTGAAATTACATACTTTGAGAACTTGCATTTTTAGTATGTCTTATCAATTTCAGCGCACAAAATTTCCCGCAGGCGAGTGTGCTTATTATTATTTTCATAAAATTGCTATCGTATACTTTGATGCATATTCTTTCTCAGTCTGGCTGAATTTCTACCAATAGATATTTCTGCAGCAGATTTTGAACATGTATATTGTAATTATAATCATAATAAATATGAATGTAAAAATCCCCATTTCGAAGTTTTCGACAGAAAATATCTGTTTCTAAATTTGCAAATGTAAATTACCCCATATTAAAATGTTAATTATACCGGATCCAAATCTAATTTCAATTTACATTCCGATTCAAAACTCAATTATATGATACAAAAATGCTGCATCTGTCTCCGCCATTTTGCACATCAATTAGAATCTCTTCACACCAAATCAAATATCGTTCGCACTCACCTATTGTTATCGTGCGTCAAAGTTTCTGTTGACGTAGTTTCCAATTTTCATACATTACCCTAGACACTCACCTCTGGCTTTTCTCCAGATAATGCTGGGCATCGGGAATCCTTCGGCCGAGCAATTCATCCAGGCACTGCTGCCGAGTATGGCCGACGTGTTCATCGGTTCTGCCAGCCATGCCGGAGACACTGTAAATAAACACACAATGGCTCAGACAGATATATCAAACATCATGGAACGTATTTAGCAGAATGTGATAATCTCGAATGTTTCTATCGATCTGGATTCGTATTTATCTCACTTGATTAAATGCAATGAAATATTTTGGAAGAATATAGTTCGTTAGAAAATAATTTATAGTTTGAATTGTTGGAGTAAAAATTAACTAAACACAAGGCATTCTAGAGCATTTGAATGTTATTGGAAGAATATAGTTCGTTAGAAAATAATTTATAGTTGGAATTGTTGGAGTAAAAATTAACTAAATACAAGGCATTCTAGAGCATTTTTATGTTAAGGTGTTTTTCTTTTTAATGAATATATCGTATAAAATAATATTTTTATATAACTGAAATGCATCCATACACAGTAAAACATTTTGCAACCTTTGTTCATTTTTTTCAGGTACTTTGTTGATAATTATTGAAAAATTGATGAGAAAAGCCACAATTACAGACGTTCATGTAAATTCTAGATTTATTTCTAAAATATTCAGCTAATTATTGCTTGCCGAAACGTTATTTCTCTATTTTTATACATATTATCAAAACTGTCAGGGACCTTAATCCCCATTACAGACAGCTGATTTCCCTGAAACTTCATATTTGACAAACATGCCTGCAAATGTTTTACAGTGAATAAAGCCGTGTTGATATTATGTTTTCTAGATTACTCTATAAATGAAAAATAACTAAATAGTGCTTAAAATTCTAAAAAAGTTATTATTCCATTGTGACAGGAAAGAATTGGGTTGAATTTGTACGCTCAGTATGAATTATATTTCTAATGATATGAAATTACTCAGTTTTCCATTAATTGGTAAAAATATCCGCATGACGTAATTAATGGTTAGTTAGAAACTGTCCTACATATGCACAAATATATATTTTCATATGTAAAATGCTGACTTATATTATTACGGCTTCATGTAAGTTATTTTGGTTCTAATAATGAACGTATGCTTAACTGGTGCTTTTAACATGATTTAAACTCTTATTATAATTCAGATTTCTGACCAATTGTACTTTTTATTATTAAATTTCTCCCTCCTTCCCTGGAAAAAGTTCTATGGATGTTGTTCTGCGGATATAGGACACATGATTTTAAAACATAATTGTTTGACATGCTTTTATTTTTAAAAATTCTCCATTGCTTCATACAGTAAAATAGTTATATATTATACATTCAATATACAGTAAAATAAGTATGAGAAAATAAGCAATATTATGTAGTATATTAAAGAAGAACTATTAGTTAGAATATTCTGGATATTTTCTGTATTCTTAATGTTCCTACCCCGTTCTTGATGAAGGAGAGAAATAATGGAATGGTAACTTTAAATATGGAAAAAAAAATAAGATATCTACTTGAACTAACGGAATTCAGAATGAAGTCAAAAATAAAAGTTTTATTAAATTGGCTACATTGTGAAACGGTACACTTCGTTTACTAGTAGGATGGGAAATCCCCCTTGCCCTGAAGGATAAAAAAATTCTGTTGTCCCGTAGAATAAAGAATTTCAGCTGTTCTGTAGGATTAATTATTCGATCGTTCGGTAGGATTCATAAAGTTTTCTTATAAAATGAAACATGTAGCAAGAAAATATCTTCGGCTGATGTTTGAAGTATTGAGTTTGAAATGCATTGGATTACTTTTGCATTCTACAGTTCGTTTTACGTACATAAAAGCTACTTTAAGATGGGGTTGTCTTCTTTGAACAGATATAACTAGAGAATAGATAAATTTTTGTTCAGCAAACCGTTTATATATTTATCAGAATTCTGATTTTAAATAGAATAGATTCCTTTAAATGAAAATTCTACTGCGTAATTTTTTAACACTGAGAAAATCTTGAAAATTATATAATGCAAAAGCATATCCGTGTGTTCTAACAAAGAAAATAAATTATAACCAGAATAACAACGTCTTTATGTGCACCTTTCTGTCGAATATTGAGCAACCAAAATCAGTTTCTAGAACAATGGAACAATTAGATATATAACCATACAAGGTATATAACTATCCTTTTAAAAATAGGAATACATATCGAAAATAGAGCAGTGATCACTGAAATGATAATTCCTTAATTTTCCTAGAATCTAGATCAATGACTAGCAGCGAGCATGACTGAACGCGATTAGCTCGCCTAATAGCTTGAATTAGCAGTATCAGTCGATGAATGAAATGTCAGATGACATAATTTGATGTGCTTTAATTTTGGATATATTTGCTGTGACTGACAGAAATGGCTATACCACGCTGTAAGAAATGTATATCATAACGGGCTTGACCTGAAATATACTACCAGATCAATCTCTTAGTTACAAAAGTCATTATTTTAGGTGATTTAAATTTTCAAAATTAAGGATCCTAGTCCGGTAACTGGCATGGATGGAATTATTTTCCTTTTGGCTCCCTGATATTCGATTCTGCACACGAGTTAAAATTACAAGCTTTAGAAAGCCTAATATAAACAGATGTGACTACTGATCATACTCTCTACCTGAAGAATATTACATAAAATAATTGTTGAGCAAAAATTTTAAGGATGTGATGCCCTTTATCTACTCTGTGCCCCCATAACTGGCGATTCTTATGAAAAAAAATTTGACATTTGATAAAAATATCTCTATTTCATCATTTGCGTCTATAATCTAGTAATATTATGATTATAGATGAAAATGATGAAATACAAATACAAAATTGTGGGAAATTATTTGCCGAATAATTTGTATTACTTTTAATATATATATGTAAATAAAATTTAGAATTAGTCACAGGAACAGCGAAGTTGAATTACAAAAATATTTTAAACATCGAATCGTAATAAAATCTTAAGGTAAATCATATGCATACAAATTGCCCTCTCACCATTTATATCTAATTCTCAGCTGCAGTGAAAATTTACTGTATTAGCATTATTTTCCCGTGATTGCGAATGTCTAGGTTTTATACATACTGTACTACTATATTATAAAAATGAAAAATTTATCAAATATCAGATATGTCTTCTTTAGTTGATTTACTGCTATACTGACTTATTGAAAAGTAATTTGGATACTTAATCCTATGTTATATCCAGGATTGTTTGCAATTAGTTTTTTTAATATTTATTGAATAACTTCACATTTCCATTTCATTCGCATATACAAATACATATCTGATGTATCGTTAAGAAATCATAGAAATACAGAATTTCATATAGGAATATTCAGAATATACAGAAATTGAAAATACAGAAATTAAATTATATACAGAAATTGAAAACAGAAATTATTATATACAGAAATTGAAAATAATTATGAACCATGTTTTGTTATTGAATTTGAATATGCAGTGATCCTTCACCAGGAATCTGCGAAATAACTTGTATCGATTTGTATCTATTCCAGAATTATTCATTAAAATAGTTCAATTCCGCCTGTCATGATTTAATTATTTTGGGAAGTTCTCTCACCCCCTCCATTCATTGAATTAACATTTCCCTGTTATAATACAGGCCGTATTTCATTTGAATGTTTGAATAGGAGGTTGTCAGCAGTAGCACGTCAGCACAAATGGGACATTGTCAGTTTGTAAGCGTGCATGAAATTGCGCAATATATCTGTAAAATGTTTGGACAAACAGTTTAGTAGGGACTGTTAACTTTAATAATTTTAATATAAATACAGTGTTTTCATTCCGATTGGAGTTACGGAATTTATAATATTTGCTCTGAAAGTCATAAAGTTTTTAAACAAACTGGAAGTTTTACTTTACTTTAAATTTAGCTTTAGATAAATCGATATAAAAGTAGATAAACATATAATTATACGACTGTGAAATTAGATCTATATAAAAAAATTGAAAATATGTCTGTCTGTCTATCTGTTTGTTTCATGATCACGGGAGAGCGCCTGAACTAAATTTGATGAAATATTGTAGGTAGCTTTGAAATAGCCCCACTTAAAATTTAGTCTTTGTTTCGAATTTCTAAGACCAGGGGTTGTCCAAATATTAATGAAAAACGAAACTTTCATTTGTCTCGTCATCACGGGAGAACGGCTAAACTGAATGACATTTTGTGGGTAGCGATGAAATAACCCCATTTAAAATTTAGTCCATGCTTCGAGTTTCTTAAGACCAGGAGTTGTTGAGAAACTGAGACCAGGGGGTAGTGGAAAACTAATTTTTTCCAAGGAGTTCTACTTTGTAATTCCCTAGTTCCTCCAAACGAAAAAGGATGAAAATCGCTAGTTTAAAATGTGAAAGTGAATTAAAACTCTCTCTGAGTTTGGTGGGAGTTTATTGCGCTTATCAGCCAATTTTGAAAATTGCAGGTTTGAAAGATGAATTTAAATGAAAACACTATCACCATGGTTTATTTTTCATAGCCTCTTATTCAACAATGTAAAATATTAAGAAATCGAAATTGTTATTTATTTATTATCATTTTATGAGGCAAATTTTTTCTTATATCATGTTGCTCATCAACGCAATTAAATAAAATGTGTTTGTTAGTGTTTATTATTTTTTTTTCGATTTGAATAATAAATAAATGGATATAAAAATATGTCTTATAAATGAACAGTTTGATTTTTCTTTTAATTATATCAATTGCGGACTGCGGACATCACTTTCATTTACTTTAACAAAGAGTTTTCAGACTAATATATTGTGTTTAGAGAATAAACTCATATATTGTGTTTAACCAATAAACTCATGTATTGGATTTAGCCAATAAACTCATGTATTGGATTTAGCCAATAAACCCATTTAGTCGATTTTTGAACCAGAATAAGAGTAGAATGGGAATATCTTATACAATTTTACAGTTTTCATTTAGTATATATGCTACCGCTAAAGTGCAGAAATCAGTTATTCTACAGATTACCTAGGTAATGTGCAGATTAACTAGGATGATTCGTTAAAGTGCCGAAAATTGTTTCAGTTCACAAATTACCTAGGCAATCTGCAAATTACCTAGATAATCTGCACATTACCTACTAGGCACTCGTTAAAGTGAAAATAAGATCTTAAGTGGTTTTCGAAGAATATTTTCTTCATTTTACTCACCAATTCGTTGCTTGCTTGCACACTAGGAGCTAAATTTATCTGCTTTAAAATAATCACGACACAAATTCACGCGCTAACAGGCAAAAACGAATTTGAAAACAGAATTAGCTATGCTACGCACTGGCAGCCGACGCAAATTATGAGAAGTAAAAGCTACCGGCGACGACAAGACGCTGGCGAAACCAAACTAAAAGTGGAGGGAGAGGGGGAAGGAGTAGGGGAAGGAAATGAGAGAAACAAACTTTTGAACTTCAATGATAAGGAAGCCGTTAATGTGCATATTACCTAGGTAAAATGCGGCAAACTCTTGATTCCGAATGTTAACGGAGCAAATCAGTTAATCTGCAGATTAGCTAGGTAATGTGCACATTAACGGTTTTCGAGCTTTAGCGGTAACATATACAAACTGGATCAGGATGTTTTGTTCTTCAGATCTGCAAATTCTGATCTACGAATTCGGCGGGAAATCGGTAACTTGGCAACTTTCCTTAAACGTTGCCAAATTGACGGAAATGTCGCCAAATTGATAAAAACGATGCTAAATCAATGAAATTAATTTTGTTTCGGTAGAAGAGAGTAGTGAAATGATGTATGATTCGGTAGCATTTACCTGTCAGTCCAACCGTCTTACTTAGTAACACATTTAGCGAAATTCTAAAATGTCGCCAAATTTATAAAAATGTTTGTAAATCCATAAAAACAATTTTGTTTTGTTAGAAGAGAGTACTGAAATGGTGTTTCGTTAGCATTTGTCTATCAGTCCAACTGTCTTACTTAGTAACACATTTAGCGAAATTCTAAAATGTCGCCAAATTTATAAAAATGTTTGTAAACCCATAAAATATCTTGAAATTGATAAAATTGAGCTAAATAAATGAAACCAGTTGTGTTTTGTTAGGGGATAGTATTATAATGATGTTTCGTTAATTTGGTGCCACGTGGGACTGCCAGTTCTACAGTCCGACTTGGCGATAAATTTGGAGATTCTTTACAATGCCGCTAAATTGACGAAAATATCGCCAAATTGATAAAATGACGCTAAATTCATCAAAATGATACCGAATGGATGAAAATTCAATACTTTGCATAATTAAGTACGATTTTCTAGATAAACTCTGTTGTTTTTTGAGAATTAAAATATATTTTTTCTAAATTTGTTTACAAACTGAAACAGGATACTTTATTCTTCAGATCTGCCTGTGAAGATAATTTTGTCATAGTGATTTATGACGGTTTGAGTGTGAAACACGACATTTTTCTGTTCTTTCCGAAATCATTCTCTTTCGGAAGCCATTTTTATTCCAAGATTTTAATTCTGAATGCGTTTGCACTTTCATGCTGAAAGTGTGGGAATTTCGCTCGGGCAGATGTACCGAAGCTAATTTCTTATTTCTTTATTTCATGCCCGGGAGCTGTGGTTTCGTTTCTGCAGGCGGTGGCGCGAGGTTCCGCATCGACCGTTTGATGCTACATTTTAATTTCGTGCAAGGAGTTGAAGGTCGAGGCGACTTATATTACCATTTTTCACAGTAGAGGGGCCCTCTTGGCCCTGAATTTTCGTTGGAGAAGGAGCTCGTAATTCTCGCTGCGAGATGTTCGGCACAAAGGAATTTATGACCCAACGATCATTTTTGTGTTTCGGATTGTAACTTTGATTCAGAAGGAATCTTATAATCCGTGTGGGCCAAGACAATTTCTTTTATTTCAAAATTACTAATTCCTCATTTATTTATTTCAGATCTAATTTCGGAAAATTCTGAATAGTTGACAAAGAAGTCGAGCGCGATGACATCCTGTGGGACTAGATTATGGATCCGTTCCGAAGAGTCGTTTGGTTACTCCACATAAGTTTCGGCTTTTTTTTGGACGTTGTACCGCAGAGATGTGTGAATACAGCCAAAGTATTTGGATCATTTCCAATAAAATATTGCAGTGCATTTTCTCGGCTAGAATTCAACCAGTGTGTGTTGTGTTCATCATTTACAGTGATGTTGAATTCAGGTATTCAAAGTCAGCCGCGCCGCTCTAAATGAAAGCATTTATGGTCTTGATAAGTGACAGAAACCGATATCTGGTTCTGGTTTTTGAAGGATTACATGAAGTATAATCCTATTCAATATTTAAATTTCTCGAGATAAATGGTTTTCAAATTAATTTCTATGAAAAATGTTGTGTTGGTTTGTGTGAAAATATATTATTACATCGAGAGATGGGATCAATACATTTTCCATTTGAGTGCAAAGGCCAAATATTACTTGGATATATTTAATACAGAAAATGGCCAGAATTATCTTCTTTGTTTCTTTATTTTCATAAAAAATATATCTATATATATATATAAATAAAAATAATTATTTATGATAATTTGACTCATGTTTTCCCAACCTGATCTTGTTATTTTGCTGTGTGCCTGTGTTTCCAGTTTGCATTTTGTAAGCCTGGGCAGCCGTACCTGTGGTTATTGCGAAATAACGCTGAAGTAAGCCATTGTACTTAATATTAAATTTCTTTCTGTTTGTGTGATCCTTGGAAGGGGCTTGATTTCATATTTCCTTTCCGCCCTCCTGTCCTTGGATACACATTCTGGTGCACATAAATAAGAACTTATTTATTTCCGTCACTCACTAATTTTCTGTGTGACAATTTTGTATATCGAGCCGAGAGATTCTTTTACATTTTTTAGAAGAATTAAAATCAATATTTCAATAGAATATTTTGAATAACAATGTCGTTTAGTTGTGAATGTTAAGTTTCTTTATGTTATATTTTCGGTACGAAGAATGGGTATACTGCTACTTTTCAATAAACTACATTTAATGTAAATAGTGTGTAATTTTAGTATTGCAAACATTGGGGGGAATCTTGTAACAAATGTAAATGTAGCTTGACTGCTAACTTTTTATATTTCTCTTTGCATATAAGCTTTAAGTAAAGCTATAACGGAAGTCATAAATTTCCATGAATTGAGTTTAAATGCGTTTAATAAAGTAATTTTAATTAATAATTAAAGTAAGAAAACCTAGAAATAGATTGGTGCTCTATATATTTTATGTACAGCTCAGATTGCTGCTAAAGAATAGAATTAAAATAAATGTGTTAAAAGCAGCATATAATAAAAAATCGTAATATCGAGTAGTTTCGAAGGCAGGAAAGGTCCTTCTTTATCAGGGCACAACCTGATCCTTCCTAACCCCTGACCCCTGATCCTAAAGATCCTTCTTTATCAGAGCCTTCACTCGTCAGACAAAGATTAGCAACCGGTGAACAAACAGCGAAGGTGGAAGAAGCGAGGAAAATGTGCTGTCAAATGCGAAATAAGAAACTTGGGGTTAAAGAAACTCAGGAGAAAGGAACAAGAAGCGGGGCATAATGAATGAACAGTAAAATACTAAAAAAGAAAGAAACGGTAAAATAAATATTTCATTTAATTTTATAATTATAGCACTTAAATGAAAAATAGCTATCTTTAAGTATAGATAGCTAGTACTGAATTTTTATGAATAAACGTATCAAAAAGTAATTTTATATATACTCATAATAACTATGGTGACGTTGTGTCATTCAAGCCAATATTTGAAAGAAAACAGTTTGAAAACTTAACAGTTAGGGAATTTAATTAATTCTTAATAATTAAAATTATTATTGCATTTATAGTTATTTAAATTTTTAAATTGTAAAAAAATTGTATGAGCAATTTCAGTATTTTAAATTCTATGTTAAAGATTGTATATTGAGGTTACTTAAATAAATTTTCTTTAAATTATGTTACGCATAGTAAAATTAGGATAGACATAATGAGTAAAAACACATTAAAGTGAAATATCAAATATACCAAAAGGAAATATAGGTCTATTGTTGAATGTTGAACTCATAAATGCATTATTTTTTGTAAGATTGAGTTTCAAAGAAAACATGGCTTAACTACATCGCTAATGTATCTATCGTCACGACACATCATTTGTCATTTTTCGAAAATATTATCTTCTAAAAGCATCGATTATGTTCTAACAATTGCAAAATACACAGTAAATTGTACTTGTCATTAAATTATTATTTGTATGATTAAGTTTCAAAGAAAACATAACTTAATTATATCACTAATGTATCAATCGTCACAACACACCATTCGCCATTTTTTGTTTCGATAATATTATCTTTTGAAAGCATTATGTTCTAACAATATCAAATTTGCAGTAAATTGTACTTACCATTGACGACAAACTGCGCAGTTCTATTGATAGACGTGGCAATATTTGTAGCCACGCAGGTATATTGTCCTCTATCAATTGACTTAATCTTTCGAAACCATATCACAGATGAATCTTCTAACTGTTGCACGGAAACTTTACCGGACGGCACAAATGGAAAACCATCTTTCAACCATTTGAATCTTATTGGAGGGTCACCAGTTGCAACGCTGCATATTATCTTAGCTCGGTCCCCTTCATTGGCTGTTAAGGTATCAGGAAAGAATTGAGCATCTATAACTGGAGCAACTGCAAGACAAAATATCTGAATAAAAATCTATCCACTCGTTTCTTCTTAAACTCTTGAAAATTGATAATATTCTACTGTAAACTTGCGGTACACTAATTACACAATTTTTTTTAATTTTAAATTATATAGAAAATGAAACAAATAAAGTTCAAGTCTTTCTATTTGAATTGCACAATAATACTGATATTTTTTGGAGCTTATTTAGAGAAATAGCAGGAATGACGAAGTTTTTAAGTAAATATGTAAATTCCTATGAAACGTAAATTATTTAACGCTCTTCTGAATGATAATTCTGTCTTTGAAATTTAAGAATTTTATAAATCATTAATTATTATATTTTCAATAAACATATTTAAATATAAGTTTGTAAGTGAGTTCAATAAAAACATTACATCCCATTCATACCCCAACCACACATTAAGCTACCACAAACTTTAGGGTTGGTCGTGTGGTCTGGGCCTTCAACCCCATTCATACCTGACCAATTGAAACTGAGTTTTAAAATTATAAACGAATTTCTTGATATTTTCCGTACCGCAATTTTACTCCAGAAAATCTCAAAATAATTCGTCTTTAAATTATTCCGATTTATACCTCAACGAACAAGTTATATTCATAGAAGGATTATGGACGTCAGCAAATTTCATTCATGTCTTATTCGAAATTACGGCAGAAAGTTTTCAAAATGAAGTTACGTTAAAGTCACGAAAAAAAATTGTCTTAGGTTCCTAACATATATCCACCCATGATTGGTAGAATTCTTTGAGTTCGAATCTATGTTCTCTCCGTTTATATTTCCTCCAATCCACCTTAAAAGTTGTCTTATACTAAAAACACGGATAAGTCTCTGAAATGATATGTATGTTTACATCACTCTATTTGCATACAATACTAAAAAATTAAAAGTTACGCATGGAAATGAATTGCCTATTTTCGTTCATATTCACAGAAATAGTCAGTCTGAGACAAGCACAAAGTTTAAATTTTCGCTTCCAGTATCGTGACCAACGTCCGTGGATATTTTTTGCATATTTTAGCAACCAATATCAAAATATTGAGCGCAATTTGAAATGGCCAGCGTCATAACCAATAAGGAACAAACCAATAAGGAACGTTTAAAAGGCTTAGGAATTGCATTTGCACGTGCCGTTATAGATATTTCTCTGTAGAAAAGTGCTAAAATCTAAAGTACCTATAAAGTCCGTATTCATTTAATACTAATGATTACATTTTAGTTTTGAGAGTTTTTTTGTAATTTTGGATTTTAAAAATGCACAATATCCCCAAAACAGAACACGTTAAAGTCCTATATATCACCTTAATAACTTTGACATAAAAGTTTACAAATAAAATGTATATAATATTTTATTTAAAATCAATAATGTAATATATATTTATTTTTTGTTCCTTTTATCTCTATAGAACAAAAGTTAAAATAAATGATATATTTGATTCATTCAATTCTTTTGTTCGATATATATCGGACCCACAGATACACAGTCGGAGGGGAGACACTCAAGGATGACCAAAAATGTGTTGATTCATCAAAATGCTAGAGTTGGTATGTTTTCTTTTTACATATGCTTTATACATATACACTGCGTACTTTGCTTATACTTTATAATTTGCAAAACTTCATATTGCAAATTATAAAATATAAGCATATATTTGCAAAAATTCATCGAGGAGAATTCAGAATATTACATTTAATTTGTTCAAGTCAACTGAAATTTCAAATTTGATATTTAAACCTTCACTTATGCCTACTTTTGATGTAGTTTAAATGATAATTTTACATATTTTATTTCTTAAACACATGGATATATGCACAAAAGTCTCTAAACTGTCTCTAGTTTCATTGCGCCTTACACTATTCATGGACCGGTTTTATGCTAATTATGTACTCGCCAAAAAGGAATAGCAGATATTTGTTATGACGGCATGGAAATTTGCTATATGCCACAATTTTCACAGCCTTTAAAAGAACTGACAAATTATTTCCTAATACTTTGCTTGCTCACTTTAGTGGTTTAATGTTGTCTCACAGTTTTCGCCAAAAAATAAAGACTGCTATTTTGTAGCATATATAAATGATAACACACATAGTAGGTAATACATGTAGGGTGAAAAAAAGAGTTCAAAATTAAGAGGAAAATTTATTATTTCTGAAAATAGTAATTATTGTGGGCTTGATAGCAACAGTAAATGATTTCCTTATACAAAGGTAAACCAAGCGTGTCTTGTAAAATATAAAAAAATAGTATCAGTGAATAAATGTCTGTATACCAATGACTTTTCTGAAGAAAAATGCTTTGTGTACACATCATATATAGAAAGTAAAACTAATTTCTCATCATCTTAATTGATAAAGCATTGACAGCATAGAATAGTTCCCAGATTGGACATCATACTTCACTTATAAACCTTAATAAATGGAAACCTGGTGATACTGAGAAATGCAATTAAGCAACTGAATGATAATAAAGTTTTAAATTTTTTAAATGGTTAATTACACAAAAAATAAATAACTTATTCTAAAAATGTGTTAATGAATTTCCACTCCCCCTTAATTATTAATCCTAAACTCATACTTGCAGTTATCATGTTTATAAAATAAGTTGCATATTTTATAAGCAATGTGAACTCTGTGGGTATTATTTATTAGTAGAATATTTCCTATGATCAGTCCATGTGGATGACGTCAAGAGCTAAAACATTTCTCACGCTTTCATTAGTTAATAACTTATAGGTCAAATTTTTAAAACAGAAAAACAAGACGATATTGCACATAGATTTACTGACTTAATCCACTTTACTCTGCCTAATATAGACAACACTGTAAAGCTTTTGGGGACACAGTTAGGAAATATCTACAGAAACAAAGTTGTGAAAGTTGAGATAAGAAATCCTAATATAGACAAAACTGTAAAGCTTTTGGGGACACATTTAGGAAAATATCTACAAAAACAATAGTCGTTAAAGTAGGGATAAGAAATTCTAACATAGATAAAATTGTAAAGATTTTGAGGACACATTTAGTAAATTTCTACAGAAACAATAGTTGTTAAAGGGATGAGGTATTATAATATAGATAAAACTGTAAAGCTTTTGGGGACACATTTTGAAAATATCTACAGAAACAATGTTGTTAAAGTAGAGATACATTCTAATATAGACAAAACTGTAAAGCTTTTGGGGACGCTTTTAGGAAATATCTACAGAAATAATAGTTGTTAAAGTTGAGATAAAAAATACTAATATAGACAAAACTGTAAAGATTTTGGGGACACGTTTAGAAAATATCTAGAGAAACAATAGTTGTTAAAGTAGGGATAAGAAATTTTAATATAGACAAAAATGTAAAGCTTTTGGGGACACATTTAGAAAATATCTACAAAAACAAAGTTGTTAAAGTAGAGATGAATTCTAATATAGCCAGAATTGTAAAGCTTTTGGGGACGCATTTAGGAAATATCTACAGATATAATAGTTATTAAAGTTGAGATAAAAAAACTAATATAGACAAAATTGTAAAGATTTTGGGGAAGCATTTAGGAAATATCTACAGAAATAATAGTTGTTAAAGTTGAGATTAAAAATACTAATATAGATAAAACTGTAAAAATTTAGGGGACATATTTAGGAAATATCTAGAGAAACAACAGTTGTTAAAGTAGGGATAAGACATTTTAATATAGACAAAACTGTAAAGCTTTTGGGGACACGTTTAGGAAATATCTACAGAAACAAAGTTGTTAAAGTAGAGATAAATTCTAATATAGCCGGAAATGTAAAGCCTTTGGGGACGCATTTAGGAAATATCTACAGATATAATAGTTGTTAAAGTTGAGATAAAAAAACTAATATAGACAAAATTGTAAAGATTTTGGGACGCATTTAGGAAATATCTACAGAAATAATAGTTGTTAAAGTTGAGATTAAAAATACTAATATTGACAAAATTGTAAAAATTTTGGGGACACATTTAGGAAATATCTAGAGAAACAATAGTTGTTAAAGTAGGGATAAGAAATTTTAATATAGACAAAACTGTAAAGCTTTTGGGGGCACATTTAGGAAATATCTACAGAAACAAAGTTGTTAAAGTAGAGATAAATTCTAATATAGCCAGAAATGTAAAGCTTTTGGGACGCATTTAGGAAATATCTACAGATATAATAGTTGTAAAAGTTGAGATAAGAAATTCCAATAGAAACAAAACTGTAAAGCTTTTGGGGACAGATTTAGAAAATATCTACATAGACAATAGTTGTTAAAGTTGAGCTAAGAAAACCATACCTGTTATGTATTGTTACTAAACAAAAGCGCTAGAAAAGAAATTTAAATTCTTAAAAAGATCGCGACTTTTACATAGCGTACTAACATGATACATATATTTGAATGCGGAAGTTTCGGCCGCTTGTTTATATTTACATGTTTCTCGCTAATTACATTTATAGCTGGTCCTTTATTTTTGGTGAATATTTTTTTGAGAAAATTTCCTCGAATTTTGAGTGAATGTGATGGTTTTTATTTTTGTGTTTTAATTTAATGAAGGAGTAAACAATATCCCTCTAAATGGATCATGTAAAATGATTTAATTCTTTCTGATGGTTTTAATTTTTGTGTTTTAATTATATGAAGGAGTAAACAATATTATTCTAAGTGGATCATGTAAAATGATTTAATTCTTTCAGAAATACCGCCCATAAAGTGGAAACAATTTAATAAAGTGTTGCACCTTAATTTAAGATCCTGTGTTATTTTAAGTATATGTCTAGATAATATTAAGGTTATAAATATCTTTACAACATTTTTTTAACATCCTGCATTGGTATTTACATTTAATCCTTCACAGACATATTCTAACATTACAAATCATTGCCGTCAAGCAGAAAACAAACTTTTAGGACTTCCCTAGGAAACAACTCGTGGATGAGTATAAATTCTTTAGTGAACCTTAAAATGTTTTAGTCACGCATTTACGATAGCAGTTTATCGGTGCATGCACGATGTATCAAACAGCTACAATAAAGTTTGCTGTCTTCCTTATACATATGATAACGAAGTATGTTTTTCGAAAGGAGTTCTTGTATGAATGTGACTTTCATCACTCCATAATTTTAACGAGATAATTTGTAATGCAAGAATAGCATGAATTTAAATGACATGTGGATGGTAAACAGACGAACTAATTTTCCACACAGGAATAAGGTAGCCAACGACTCTACCGTGCTGAAAACACCGGTTCTCGTTAGATCACCGAAATCAAGCAGCAACGGGCGCGGTTAGTACTTGGGTAGGTGACCACCTGGAAACATCGCGTGCTGTTGGCACATTTCGGGCGCGGTAGCCCGGTGGCTTGCGCGCTGGATTTGCACGCTACCACAACTGTCTCCGTGTTCATGCGATGTATGATCACGTTAAACACGTGGGTTCATAAGTCCTTCCGAGAGGTTGGTGGTAGGGGAAGGAGGGTACGGCCCCTGTGGATGCCACCCCTACTGGGTTCCGGTCTAAATTGAATGGCACTTCCCGGCCGTCTAACCGGTTACCTTACACCTTTCTGATAGGTCGGACGGTCTGGGTCTCAACAACAACAACAACACAGGAATAAGGTGAATTTAAGTAATATTTGAATGGTAAACAGAAGGAGATAATATTTAAGACAAGAAAAAGATAAATTTAAGTAATATGTGGGTAGTAATCAAAACGATAGTTGCAACGCAATAAAAAGATAGATTTAAGAAATATATGAATGGCAAATACTTTTGCACTAGAGTAGAAAATTTGCATAATTCATAAGCTATAACACAAAACTTTAGAGAATAGAAATCTGCGCAAGACGGAACTAGATTTCGATCTAACCTTCATGACGGATTTCCCTGTATTTGCGCTCTTACAATTGCACCTTTTTATAACTGTTTGGCTATTTCCATTTTCACGTGCTTTTGAATCTGATGTTTTTAAATTTTCATAGGTAACTTGGAATATATATATTTTAGAGCGTATACATTTTGCTCAAAATTAACTAGGAGAAAAAGTTACTCTTAGAAAAAAATCAATAAAGTGACTGTGATCACTTTCAGAGACAAGTCATAGGGCCCAAGTCAACTCGAATTCATGTTTTCAACCCTTATTCAGATTAGCTCAGAAGACTCTTATTCAGTTACTAACTACACTGCGCATAATCTCTTACTTATATAATATACATTTAACGTGCATGTGTCTATTAGAAAATATTTTCGAACTAAGAAACTTCCCCGGGTGAAAAATATTTCCCATTTTACAGGCACAGAAATACTAAATTGTGGGTGTTTGTTAGCTTCAAAGCATACCTACATACGAATTGTTTGCTTACTGACCTTGAGATATTTATAGTTTCCAGATTCAAATTAAGGGTACCAGTGGAAAACTGTGGAAATGCATATTTGGTCGTAGTACTTCGGCATTCATTTGAAAAATGACCTCCAATACCATTAAAAGTATTCCGAATATGCATAAAAAGAAAATTAGATTGCAAAAATAATCCAATATGATTTATTAAATGAAGCTGTCCACCAAAAGTCATAGACTAAACATAATTTTTTTTTAAATAAGACACCTTTCAACATTTTGCGAGACAGCTTGGTTTCTTCAGACTACAGTACAGCTGGCAGGGTTGGACTATTACTGTCGAACAGGCCTAATGATTTCGAACTTCTACCTGGGCTCTTATTTAAATTTTACAAAATGATAACACAGAAATTAAGAAAAAATGTTGTTCTTTAATTGGCTTTCAACCAGTTTGGCCAAGTGACTGTACCGGACAGTTCTGTGACCAATCCGCCCTTGGTAGCTGGGTGCATATTTTTACAGTATACGAATTTTTGTTACTCTTGGTCACTTTCATATAGCAGAACTACAGAACAATTTGCCCTAGTTTCTGTATATGAAAAGTCACCCATACTAGTATGAACTTTTTAACATGCTTTTAGAAACATCCTACACAATGTAGTATGAAGGGCGCAGTAGCACAGTGGTTAGTGCGCGGGAATTGCATTCGGTAGGCCCGGGTTCGATTCCCTCCGCTGCCCAAACTGCCGCCGTGTTCATGCGTAGTGCGATTACGTTAAACATGTGGGTACGTAAGATCACATGTACGATTACGTAAGCATGTGGGTACGTATAGATCTATAATCAGTTTATTTTAAATTATAATTAATACACGTGAACTGATAGAGGGCGCGGTAGCCCAGTGGTTAGCGTTCCAGAATTGCACTCGGTGGGCCCGGGTTCGATTCCCGCCACTTCCAAAACTGCCGATGTGTTCATGCCGAGTACGATCACATTAAACATGTGGGTCCGTAAGTCCTTCCAAGAGGTTGGTGGTAGGGAAAGGAGAGTACGGTCCCTGTGGATGCCTCCCTCACTGGGTTCTGGTCTAAATTGGGTGGCTCTTCTTGGCCGTTCAAACAGTTACCTTACACCTTTCTGGTAGGTCAAACCGTCTGGGTCTCAACAACAATATAGTATATACTTTCCGAATTCTGATTAAATCTGTTATTTGACTAGAGAATCATTCTTTTCAAACACGTCACATATTAGAAGTATTCAGCGATACAAAATAAAGGTTTATAGATTGTAGGGTAAAAAAAATGTTTTAAAATATATCTTAATTAAAATTTTTATATGAAATTGCTAGATATATTTTCGGTGCTATGGAGTCCTAAAGGCCTCTTATATTTACAAATGATCACCGTCAGAGAAATGCTGATAATATCTCGGATATTTTCCGCAAACAGGTCGTTGATACGGATAAGTGCATCGACTGAGCTTAAAACGGTTTGGTCACGCACGTTCTATACCGATTTATTGGAACACGCGAGGATTTATCGGCTAGTTTTAAAAATATTTATCTTCTCCGTGCACCTGACAGCGGTGCATCAGTTTTGACTGACACGTTTATTTCGAGAAATTCGTCATTGTATGTATGCACTGGCATCAAACATCCAATAATATATAAATTTTAATGAGTCTTTATGCTTTGTGTTAAATAACGTTTACATCATGTTGGTGTAGAATGGATTTTATTATAGTGGGGAAAACTACGGATTTTAGGATTAAGTGTTTAAGTTAAATGGGGAATTTATTTACGATACGACAAATTATGAAGGTGATCTAATATATAAGAAAGATTAATCATGCATAAAACATTGATTATGAAACATTTTCCAGCTAAAATTCATTTTTTTTAATCAGCTCTAAAATGCAGTAAATTCAGCGGTGATATTTTTTAAATTATCCCATTATTACAATGATTTATTTTTTTTTGGAAACTTACAAATTCGTAAAGAAGGTAATGCTATAAAATCGTATGCTCCTCTAGGTAAAATCTATGAATATTTCATTCATATAACTTATATTCCAGACTCCAGAGCTAAATGACTTTGCATTAAAAATTCAGCAATTTTTATACAACTCTTCCTACAATCGCTTGATCTGTTTACATTCTGCATCCGTTAAAAGTAGTCTTCGTTGTAGAAATAATCAAAGTTAAAGTTTAGCGATCATTTGAAAATAAAAGTATTGTAATTGCGTAGGCACACAATACAGATGCAGAAATAATATGAAAAAAAAAGAGGTTTTAGGAAGGATGTAACACTAAATATAAATATAAGCGTACTTTAAAAGTCACGATTTTCACTAAGTGATGCAAAGTGTCATGTGATCTCTTTATGTAATATGGGTGTAATTATTATTTCAATTTTTATTTAAAAAACTATTTAACATATTTTGATAAAAAATTTTTACACATTTCACCTGATAATTTGAATATTCTCCAAAATTTTCAAAGCAATTTGTGAATTTTAATTCCGCTTACAAAATGTTTAAAAAATTAGATCCCATAGGGTTCAATGTATTTCATGTTTTCAATCCGGGTTAAATCCAAGTCTGCTGATTCATCTCCATATGTCCCTCAAACAGCCTCAACAACATACTAAAATTTCACTTTGATAAAGCCATTTTTACAGTAGTTATCGTGTGAGCGGACAGACAGGCATACAGGATGAACAAAGTCATAAATACTTTGCAAATATATTGGAAAGTGTTAAAAATAAAACGTTCTGTATAAGTTTCTAAATTATATCTTGCACCTCGCAATGAAGTTACATTATGCATTTCAGTCCAAGGGGTTTAGATCAAGAGATATTTTAATGCAAGTTTTATCACCCTATAGCGGAAACAAAACCTCATTTCTCACTTTCATTCACAACCTCTGATAATTCAGCATATTTCAGACAATTTTCCCTTTTTAACACTTTACAACAAAGTTGAAAAGTGTTTATGACTTTGTCCATTCTGTCTGTCTGTCCGTTAGCACGATGACTGCCGTAAAAATGACTAATCAAAATGAAATTTTAGTATGGTGTTCAGACGGTCTGTAGGACCTATGGTAATATAAATGAATAACATCACCCAATTAGTTTTGGATTGAACCCGGGTTGAAGAAATGAAATACATTGAGCCCTATGTGACCTAATTTTTCGAACAGTTTTTAAGAGGATTTAAAATTCACAAATTGCTTCGAAAATTTTACGTAATATTCAAATTGTCCCATAAAATATATTAAAAAAATTCAGCGAAATATATTCCGTAGTTTTTTAAATAAAAATTAAAATAATAATAACACCTCTTATATGCAGCGATCACGTGACCATGATATGAAAAGATCACGTGACCCACTTCAAAATGATATATGGCATCCATCTTGTCTCAAAATCGTGATTTTTAAAGTTCTTTTTAATTCATATTGAGTGTTGTATCCGTCCTAAAACCACTTTATTTTTGCTTAAATTCTGTGCATCTACATACTGAAACAACGCAATTACAATATACTTGAGTTTAAATGCTCATGCAAATTTGATTATTTCTACAATGAAGCCTATTTTTCACCTATGTAAAATGTAAACAGCAAAATATGTAGAATGCGTTGTATTAGAATTGCTGTATTACTTTAACACAAAATCATTTAGTTCATGGAGTCTACGTAGCTGATATGAATGAAATTTTCATTGATTTTACAAAGAGAAGGACGATTTTTTTCGATGAAGTTTTACGCATAGAGTTTAATTACTTGTAGCTCCATTGTCTTAATTTTTAAATAAAATAAATTTTTATAGTATTGTGATGAATGACATGAGTGGGAAATTGTCTATGAATGTAATACTGCTTTTATAGAGAAATCCAGGCGTGTTATTTTTTCTATGACGTCATTTGAATGAATTCCAGTTGTTTTCGATGAAGTTTTCAAATATAATACATTATCGTAGTATTATGATAATTCTAAAATTATTTCCGAGGAATGTATCACATTTTAGAGATGTTTAAACCAGGAAATTTATATTTCAATGCCGTCATTTGAATGAAGTTAATTTTTTTCGATGAAGGTTTGAGTTTTCAAATATAATAAATTAATGTAGTATTGTGATAAGTTTTAAAATATTACCGAGGAATGTATTGCATTTTAGACATGTTTAAATAAAATTGCATTGGAAGTTGGAAAGTGTTTCATAATCAATGCTTTAACCATGATTGATCTTTCTTGTTGTTAAGATTATTAAGGATCATATTTAGAGATAAAATATTTAAAAGGGTATGCCGTGTTAATATATGATAGAGAAAATATTTAAATTCCTTCCAAGCTATGTATCCTGTAGAATTCGAAACATAATTCTATGTAACATTTTTTCAATAAATAGGACTCTGTCATCGTTGAACTATTTTAGGTTTTACGCCGCGTTAATTTTAGTTCAGTTTTTCTCCTGTAAAAGATGTGTATTTTTGTCTATTATTTCTTCTAGTATATTTGGTAGGCTGGTTATGAAATGACTCGTAACTTCCGCTTGTGAGAGTAATTTTTGTTCTACTGTAATTTTTGTCTTTTGTCTGATACATTTCGTTCTAAGGACTATAACATTAATATTGAAAGGAGTGCTTATTAATTGCATTTAAGACACTATTTCTAAAATGGGATTGAGTAGAATATTCCAATTGTTTGAAAAACAGTGTTCGAAAGAATTACAAAATTGACAGATGATTGCAGAATTAAAATTGAATATGAAAAAAACAATCCGTAAACAGAGGATAATTTATATTGTATGATAGTTGCACTCACATAAATTGACAATTTCATAAAAGTGCAAAATTTATGTTTTCATAAACCCTCCCAATAATAAAATGACAATAAGTAAAATTTTCGCCATGCTTATTACGGCAAAGGAAATTTATCCGGTACCTTTTAATGAAAAATTCACCAAGATATCGATAATCGGTATATTTGATTTATTCCATTTTATATAAACTGCAAGTATAAACAGCTAACGTCCTCTAAAAGAAATTACGGGGCACATCTACAAATCTATTTAAAACAGGAAAATTGCCAATTGCTCAATTGATACCATTCAATATTGAATAAGTAATTTCTTGTTAGTTCCTTGAAATCCAGCAAAATATATCCAATAATAATCACTGATGGAATATTTCACCGAATTTTCAATCAAACAGAACCGGGAAAATTTCTTTCACCCTAATTGAGAATGGTAAAAGTTTTACTAATTCAGATTTTTTAGGGGTGGACGTATAAAAATTAATTTTATTCTAAATCTTTCTAAATCCAATAATAAACAAACATGAAACAAATATGTTTTGGGTTTTTATAACAGCCCCCTTTCTCTGATGTATTCATAGTCAAGAGGCACGTCAAACTTGAAATAAATGGTATTGACCAATGAGTTTATTTTTTGGTGGTCTTGTTAGTTTTCCAGGATTCGACGACGTACACCCAATTTCTGGGTAAAATTTCTTGCAAGAACATCGTATAGTATATATTTAGCATTATGGACCGGTAAGTGCTGCTTTTTATCTAATACACATTATTTTACATGTTTTTCTTTTTTTTTTAAATAATTGTCATTAGTTTGAGACACTGGTATATATGAATAAATAAAAGAATAATTATATGGATATTGTTTATATGTAGATCGATAGCATTGAGACTTTTCCAAATTTATCTCTTCAAGTGTAGCCCACACATGGATCCCTATACGGCTTCATAGTGATCCTGATACGCCATCACAGTGATCCTGATACGCTATCGCAGTGATCCCGATAACTTCAGATAATTTCTAGCACGTTGTGGATTCCGATAAATACATCGGAAAACTTAATAGTTTGGTCACGCAAGCTTGATGACAATTAATTGGATCAGACCAGGTCCTATTAAGCGGCGGTAATAAAGTTTGTTATCGATACGACACACCCGATGACAGCTGCGTGATATTCTAACACATTTATTTTGACGACTGCAGCGCCGTGTCCATTAATAATGACATTTTAAATAATAATGTAATCAGCATAGTACGAAAATATGTTTGGAATGAGTGCCTTCATGACGTGTCAAGAGTGAGTTATAAATATAAACTCGGAACAGATTCAGTCCTTTCAATATAGTTTATCAAAATACTTCGTAATGGCCCAATATTTGTTTCTCCCGAATTCATCGAATTTCATCAATTCACTGTTAAAGAAACACCGATGAAATTAAAACTGCAGAATATTTTTTTTATTTTAAAATCAAATGACATATAAAATGCTTTTGGTATGTATACATTTATATATCGGCTATTTTCAAGAGCATACATTTCATAATTTTCTCTGGAAATAGTTACACTGCTTTCCCCTTGAATTTCTGTGCAGAACGTCTAACACATTGCACGAATTTTAGCCTCTGCTTAATAATATAATTTAATGCGATACCAAATTAACATCTCTTCCATACTCATAAAAACTACCTACAGCTACACTTTGCATATTGCGTTATCATTTCAAATGATATCATGCTCTAGTGGTCGTATTCAGCAAAATAAATGTGTCACAGAATGACACTGCGCCACCGTTGTCCAGGAGTGCACTGGGAAGATAGCAAACTTTATTAAGTCTGCTCAAGCGACCTGAATTGAACCAATTAATTGGATCCCATAGGATAGCACTCCTATTGTATGTAATATCAGGCATGGAACGTTTACGTTTATTATTTTAGCGTCAATTATGAATTAGTCAATTCCTCAGTAGCATCAGTGCATCTATACTTAGGAGGGCACATGAATGTAAAAACATATTTGAAATAAACTCTAATATTTATACCCATTTTTCATGAACGTATTTAAAATGTCGGAATAAATAAGTAAATTCAAACATCTAAAGCTGTCGTGCCTCTCTACGAGCCGCCATTGGGATACTACAATATTTCCAGATATCGCCTGTTCCATACTGATAAGCACATACTAAGAGCAAAACTGGTTCATGGATGCTGTTATCTGCAATAAAAGCACAATCTTAAACTCCACTTCATTAGCTTAACGACTTTTACAGGGAAATCACAATAATCGTTGTTATTGCTTATCCTCCAGTGTCTGACGAAGTTAGACGAGATCCATAAGTCCGTTGACTCTCAGAAAGTCGAGCACAAGAAGTGGATTACGATAGATATCCTCCTTGGAGAGACTCATGCAATCCATTATGTGCTCTGCAGAAGAGTCAACGAAGTCATAAGGAGGAAATATGCAACTTCTGTTACTCAAAAGACTGGAGCACCAGGAGGTAGAAGACTGTCTTGGCTCCTGTGCCTACTGATTTTAGCTGGGCATATGGAATGGCCTTCACGCCTAGGGTGGCCCTACCAGGAGTAAACTCCCGACGTACTTCACCTATTCCGCCCAGGGGCACCCTCCCGCTACGATGAGGCAATCAGTAGAACTTGGGAGGGTCCAATATTTGGATATATACATTTATATCAGGCAAATATAGATGCATAGATATAAATGCATATAATTCTTATAAAACATACGATATATATAAATTAAAATTAAAAATGCTTCATGAAAATAAGAAATATTCATAGAAATAACACATATGTACTTAAAGATACGGGGCTAAATTCATCACGATATCATTACATAATCATAAAGTCATAGCGATATACCTGATGGAAGTGATACAATAGTTGATATGTCCTGAGAAAGGTATTTAAAATGTGAGGATGCATTTCGAAATGAATTGGTGAGAAAAGTCTTAATAATATAATTTTTAATAATATCGTAATATAAATAAGGCGAAAATATCTTTTAAATATGTCACCTTATATGGTGTAAGAAATGAGAGTGTAGAACAATTAGATAATTTTTAGGAAGACATGTCTGTGTTGTGGATTGCTTTGAGTACACTCCTCAATGTAAACATAATTTTGTTCTTAAGATGGTAAACATGAACACGAATTTTCATTGCATAAGTTCCTTTAAATTCAGAAAACTGTTACTAAGAGAGGGTATAAAGAGCTACTAAGAGAAAAATTTGTATAAGTATATCAAAGCCATTCGGAGTCAAGTTGCGAGGAATGAGTTCTTAAAAAAAAACTATATTAACCGAAATTTCCAAACCAAACCGATCGATTTCCATAGATTTTTTTAAAACGAGACGCAAATACTTAGCATTTTTTTAAATATATATATCAGCTATAGTCAATATTCCTATAGCAATATAGCCCCGTAGCTAATGTTCTAATACCATACTCTAATTATCAGCCTTTTTTCTAAGAAATAAACTGGTTGTATAAAATATAAATGTAATTGTTAGCAAAATTTACTATGGGAAGCAATGTTCGAATAAAACTCTCTGAAAATGAATAAATATTGCACAAAAAATGGCGAATATGCTGTCTTGATATTGAAGCATCAACAAAAGCATACAATCGTTACAAATGGCCCCTGTTTTAGTGAAGCTGATAACTCTTAGGTTATTCTAAACGAGCAGATTGTAGTTGCGTATAAATACATCGCCGGAGCTTAAAATGCTTCCGTCACGCACGTCTGATAGCGATTTATTGAAGCACGCGAGGGTGTATTAAACGGCCGTAATAAAGTTCGCTATCTTCCCGATACACATGCTGACAGTGCCAGCGGTACAGAGTAGTTTGTTCGTCTGACAAATTTATCTGCAAAATTCGTTCTTGTATTGGCATGGGATTATATTATTTCATCATGTTTAAAGATTGCACAGCCTGCATATCTTAAAAAAAAATATGTTTGAAATATGTGAATTCATGTTGTGTGAGAAGTAGATTTTACAGGCGAGGGAGAAAGTAAAATGGAGTAATGGAAATGGTTAGAATAGATGATGGTATGTTTAGGTAATACATAGATGCTAAACTGTGCTGTTACACTTGCGTAAAAAACCATAATGCATTGAAGTACAGTTTTTTAGAAGTATATTATTAGAGTTATATAAATAAAAGATGTAAAAAGTATTTTCGTTGTGTGAGAGAATTGGTGTAGTTTGTAGTCGGTCTGATAGGAATCCATGAGGATTGAGTTAAACCCATTGTTCCAGTGCGAATAATTTGCCATTGAATATTCCAAAGTTGACGTCTGAGACAAAATATAGTGTCGAATACGACTGGAAGGATTTTCTTTTATTTAGAAGGAGTGAATGTAAACACATTAAATTAATTGCTTATATATATATATATACTCTATTTTGGAGGGTCATACACGATCCCAATCAGCTTTTGTTTTGAGCTTATTTAAATATATAATATTATGTAGATATAATTGCAAAATCAATATGAAAACTGCGAAATAATAGATCTATAATCAGTTTATTTTAAATTATAATTAATACACGTGAACTGATAGAGGGCGCGGTAGCCCAGTGGTTAGCGTTCCGGAATTGCCCTCGGTGGGCCCAGATTCGATTCCCGCCACTTCCAAAACTGCCGCTGTGTTCATGCGGAGTACGATTACATTAAACATGTGGGTCCGTAAGTCCTTCCGAGTGGTTGGTGGTAGGGGAAGGAGTTTACGGTCCCTGTGGATGCCTCCCCCACTGGGTTCCGGTCTAAATTGGATGGCGCTTCCCGGCGGTCCAAACAGTTACTTTACATCTTTCTGGTAGGTCGGACAGTCTGTGTCTCAACAACAAGAACTGATTGAAAAATATTTTTCATTATAGTCACACAATAAATCAGAGGTCAGTGTTTCTGAAAATAAATAATAATATACATCTAATATAAAGAGAATATATAAAACATTCCTCTAGATAATTAATTTTTATTCGAATAGAAAACTGGTTATTTTTTTTTAACGTATATCTCGCTTTTTATCCATCTACTGCTGTATATATGACGAGACAAAGCACGCATCTTTATAACGGATCCAAAAAATTTCACTTGTGACATGGATAGAGAAGAAGAAAACCCTAGTATAGTAGACAAATTTTGGCAATGCTATGAAACACCAATATTGACCCGTCAATTTTCAGCCAATATTAGCTGTCAATATGTGGATAATATAGATAGTCCATCAAAATAAATTTATCGGAATAATATTGTTTTCCACTATTGGCTATATGTTGAGGATTCATTGGAATATCGTTATTTTCATTGAAAAGTCAATATGGGAAAATTTTCGGTTGCAAATTTTAACTATATAATATATTCCTAATATAATATTGAATATGAATATTTAATGGAAATTATGTGTCTGGGACCCAGAGGTCCCTTTCAGACTAGTTTGGATTTTAGATACAGATTACGAAATTTTCCGAAAATTACAAAAATCCCAAGGATTACATATATTTAAGACCTCCGACTGTAGAGGTATTTAGTGATCCAAATTTATACGAAACTGAATCCATACAAACTATATATTTGTAAGGGTTTATTTTAACATTTTGGGACTTGGGAGTCTAAAATATTTATGAATTTCAACGGTCCATACAATATGGTAGCCTTTACATATCAGATACGAAGGCATTTAATACAAAAAAAAATATCAATACCATTTTATACTCAATCCGTAAATTAGGGCCTGGAAGCTCTAAAGAATCTTGACAATCGGGCCCTTGGCATACTTAGAGGTCCCAAAATTAAATTCTTTCTAAAATATAAATCAATAAGAATACGGAATACACCTTTAAAATTTGTACCTCATGACCCTAAAGTTTTATGGATTTTGGCCCACTGCGATGTTGATTACTTATTTATTTGGATTACACTCTTCAACAGCCACACACTCAGTCATAAAGAAGGGAAAATCACATTACGGATAATATAAAAACACACAAAATATATAAACACAATAAAATAAGTACCTAAAACATGAAGATTAAAATGAATAATCTAAAAACAGATTCGTTATTATAATGTAATCATTAAATTTTATAAAATCATGAAACTTACGTCATGAGATTTTTAAAAGCATTTGGTGGATCATAAAAATACCAAAAGTTAAATATAAACCATTAACCATCCTGGAAAACTGCGCCATAGGTAATTCGTATTATCATCATACTCTTGCTCATATTAAAAAATTTTCAGGCACAAATTTCTTGAAAAATTTAGGTATTTAAAACTGCTATTTATAAAATAATGTAATAATGAAAACTAATGTATCAGAAACACATCATATGTAAAATAAATATATTTAAAATATAAATAAAAAATTCAAATTATGAACTAAGTAAACTCTATTTGCTACAGTTTCTAGTTCTACTTCATCTTCAGAATTATCGTCTGTACTAAAACAACATAGAAACTTCATCTTATACATATACAAACCAGCTCACACATTTTTAATATTGCACTTGTCCCGATGAACATAGAGTGCAATCATCATGGATATAAAGAGTTAATTAACCTTAACATGGTGTGATGGATAGGGAGTTGTACAGTTAATCAATAATTTTGAAGCTAATCTGTGATGAAACGTCTAATCTTAAAAATAATTTCGATATACATAGCTTTTTAAATGTTTTATTTTTCACATATTTGTTCACTAAAATTCAAATCCTACAACTAATAATATAAAACTGTACCTTAAACTGGGACTAAAAATTGTTATGCAATATAATATTTTATAATATTTTTTCCAATATACTGAATATTGGCTATATCATTGGTAAATCAATATCGTTAAATTATTCGTAACCCAATATTGACACAATTTAGGCATGTTGCTAGGGGGAGGATGGAACTTTCTAAGTACGGAATAAATTCTTTGTGAATGACATTTAACTTTCACTTCAGCTAGTTATCACCATTATATCGCCCTTCACGTGTTTTATGGGCTAAAAACAATGCACGTTAAGCAGTTTAACCGTTTTTGTACTATAAGAGGTCACAATAAAACAAAAATGCACAAAACAGAAATGAGTATAAAGATAAAAACTATTTTTGGAGTAACTCGTTGACACTCTGAAAAATTGTCTTTCAATGTTAAAGAAAAGTAATTGACGCCGCAGCCAAGTTTTGAGAAATTTTTCGCTTCATAGTTTTACTGTTTCGTACCGCAAAAACTACAGCTTATGAAAAGATAAAATTTTGTACATTTATAGAGACCTCTGGGAAACACACTGAAATAAACCATTTCTCTATATATTTTGTAATTTAATACATATTTAATGTCAAAGACAAAATATTTGAGCTGCGAGTTTGCGTCCTGGATTGACTAACAATAGCAAGACCACAAATTTTTGCAATCAGGTACATATTTGTACATAGGTGAATTTTTTCAGGACGGAGATCTTTTTTTTTTAATTTCGATGTAGTTTTCGAGTTATTTTACTTTTCATGCACTTCTAAAGTGACTTTTTTCCCTATCTGCATGTCTAGCGATTTCTCTGTCAAGTACCGCAAAAACTACAGCATACAAAAATATAAAATTTGGAACATATATAGAGAAATAATGGTATAATACGGTGAAAGAACTGTTTATCGATTTAAACTTTAGTTTGGCATGAAATAGCTCGCAAAGCGAGCTCTGGATCAAGAAATTCAGTTTTTGGGTTCCCTGGACTGAGAAAAATCCCTGCCTTGAACTCCTGTGGAAAATAGGTGGGGATGGAAAAAGAGATTTTTGAAAGTAAAATTTTTAGGAGATATAGGTCTGAAGCGGACTTTGCGATCGCTGCCAGTAATTGTTTCGGCAACCTTCTTCGGGTGGCTTTGCCTCCCGAAGAAGGTTGACGAAGCGTAGCGAGTAGTCATTAAAATTAATTTCTTATTTTAGGAAGCGATGTAGGCTTTGTGATTTTCTCTTTTATATATTTCAGATATACTATTTGATGGTTTTTAGAAATATAAACTCGACTTACCTACAACTGATATGAATGTTGATCCAGAAGCTGTTAGTCCTTCTGGATTTCTTGCCACACATGCATATTCTCCTTCATCCGCTGCTTTTTGTACATCGTGTATTGTTAAACCAGCCGCTGTGCTTATTTTATGACGATGATCCAGAGGCAAAATTATACCACCTAACGAAAATAATAAAATTTTATTCATTTATATATTTATTTGGCGTCCATTTCTCAACAGGCCAAAGCACAGTTATAGAGAAGAAAAGAACAGAATGCAGCTAATATAAAGCACACACAAACGAGCATGAAAACATAATGAGTATCTCAAACTTCAAAATTAAAATAACAAAATCAGAAACATATTTCGCATTATAATGCAATCATCAGAATTTCTAAAATCTTAAAACTTACATCATAAACGTTCTAAAAATATACGGTGGATTCTAAAATATACCAAAATTTAAAGGTAAACTATCCATCAGCTTGACAAACTGTGCTATAGGTTAATTCCTAAAAAACATTTACTGTGAAAGGTTTCAATATGTATAAACATGTTTTTCGTATTGTAAGAAGATACACAAATGCTAATTTCACTTAGTTAGCTTGGACAGTCTATATTATTATGTACTAATTTATAAAATAATATGAAAATAAAAATATTCTTCTACATTCCAAAGATTTCATACTATATTTTGACCGCAGCAAGCAAAGTACAAGATATACAACTGGAATTTGTAAAAATGTATCTCAGAAATTTAATGTAAACTTTTTCAAATTACTACGTATTAGAATATTTATAATATGGATTCCAGGCCACACATCCATACTCCAAAATAGTTCTTACAAATCAATTAAAAATACAAGTAAGCACAGTAGTATTTATATAATCATTAATTATATAATCACACACAATAGATCTTTTTGTAAAAGTTAAGCTAAAGCACTTATCAAGATTTAAGAACTCTCGATTATTTTTGTACATCAGTCGTATAATTTAAAAAGTTCAGACTGCAATATAGCCCTATCATGCAATATAACCCTATGTTGAAATACGTTTATCAATTTAAAGGTCATCAACAAAAAGTAAACAAATATCAAAGACATCAGTCAGATCATTTATAAATAAAACAAAAAAATGGCCTAAAACGTATCCCTGTGGTGTACTATAATAACCTTTTGAATAAGCTGATTCATAGTTTACAAATAATAACTTTTCAATTAAATAAGTGTACATAACCAACATATTAATTCCTAACTTAATCAGTTTACAAATCAACACATCAAATTCAACTCTATCAAAAGCATTTTCAAAATCGGTGTAAATAGCATCTATATATTTAATAATTTTAACAGCTTTAACAATATTAGAATTCAAATACATAAGACTGCTAGAAGTAGAATGCTTTTTAACAAAACCATGTTGATTAACAGAAATATAATTTAGAGTTTGTTGAGTTATTTTGTGACATATATAGTAGATTCACTATAAAGTTCGGACTTACTTGCATGATACTTTTTTGATGACCGGTATGATAATTTTTCAAGTTTTAACAAGGTCAATATGTAACGACGTATGATAAATACCTTCAGTAACTAGAAGCAATGGAAGGCAAGTGACGTTGATGTTAAAAAATTCAAGTTTATCCACCATTAAATTAAAAATCCTAGTCATTCTCTTCGTTATAAGATTGCACTGATTCAACCCATGAAGATATATATTACAATGTAGTTCATGAACTGAATGTGGGTGATCAATTGATTTTGAGATAAGATAATTGATATTAGGCAGAATAAATTCACCAGATATAATAATAATTGTAGAAATAAAAATATGTCTATTAACAATTTTATAACATGTATTAAAATACACAAATTCGGCATTCGATGGATAGTATAAATTGCAATGTAAACAAAAAATATTTTTACCCAAAGAATCTCTCCCGTAAAATATAAAAATGGGATTTGATTGGTACAAAAATAACTTTTAACGCCAATTTAAAAGACTCCATCATGATTTTTATTTATCAGTTCATAAATCTGATCTTTCTCAAAAACACTATATCGCCCTAAAAGCCACAATTGGCAAATACGTCATTCAGCCACGTTCAGATAACCATATTGCATCATATCTAAAACAGAAGAAAATAATCACCTGTTTTGTTACGTAGACTCCCAACATTTTGGTAATAAATATTGAGATTATCTCTGTGATCAGAGAGTATCGGCACGAATACACTTTCCTTGACCATTCCAGAGTATATTTTCACCCCAGGCATACTTTCCTGTTTTTAATGTTATTAAAAAATATTTAATGAATTCTTTGATTCTAGAATTTTAAATCAATAGAACTTGAGATACACTTTACACTTTAGAGCACTTTAGAACTTTAGAACAAGATAATTTTATAACTTCTAGAATTTTATAAACATATTTATTAAATAGTATAATTCATGTTAACATTAAAATCACGCGTGAATAAATTTTAAGGCTTAAAATGTCAATTTGAAAATTCACACTCTTTATTAAAATCAACTGTAAAAATAGTGTCTCAGATCTTGAAATCTCAGATCTTGAAATAACTAATTATACGAATAAATATTTTTTTTTATTCTACACTAAACTTATTTTAAACAAATAATAAATATTTTTTTCTTCGTTTATTTCAATGTGCTAATGCATTCCAAATACAAATTAAAATTTTGTATCGAATAATCTTTTAGAGCGTGTCTCATTTATAAAAATTTCTGATCTGAATTTTATAAAAAAAAATATAAATTTAAAGAACTCCATATGCATTTGCATTTTCTCAATATTTTGTTGTTGCTGCTGAACTACTTTTATAACATACCTTAATTTAATAAAGTAAAACTTTAATTTCGTAAGCTTGTAATGAAGGTTAAAATAAAAAAAAATGATTTATCTATATATCATGGGATTAAAATGTATAAAATTTGAACCTTTTGAATAAATAAATGTTTTAAACTTAAAGATACAAACTTATGTCTAATTGAATTAAAATAAAAATGCTTTGATAGAATAAAAGTAAATATGTTTAAGTATTATCATGAAACAAATTCGAAAGAATCAGTAGTTAAAATTCTGTTAATGACATTTTTAACAGAGCATATTAAATGTTTTAACTAAATATGTGTGCTTTGGTCCAACAAATAATTTCAAAATAGGTTTAAAAGGCTTTGGAACTAAATTAATCCGTTATTCCTGAAAATGCTATTTGTTATTAGTAAGAAATATTTTTATAATAATCATAGTTTTAATATGTTTTTTCGTTCTTAAATGTTCTAGAATTGTAAAATACTATTATATTTTGATGGCAAAAAATAGAATAACAATGTACATTTAATCTTTTAATTGGTAATTCATTTTTAATCAATGAAAAAAGAAATAATATTTCGGGATCATTAAGCCATAAATAATTCCTTTTATGCATAATTATGTCAAATGTTGTTCTATGTTACTATGCAATAATGTTGTTCTATGTTACTATGCAATAATGTTGTTCTATGTAAGAATGGTATTCTATGTTATTGTATGTAATTTAATGTTGCTCTATGTAACAAAAGTCGCCTAATTTAAAAAAAATACTGTTTAGTTCCACATTTCTCGAGAACAAAGTGGGATAAAAAGTTACGTGAAAATTCATTAATATTCGTCGCATCTAGATATCAAGGCACAGAATATCAATAACAGGGAGACGACAGAGAGACATCACTCTAAAAATTGTTATAACGAGTTCAGGAGGTTCGAAAATAATTATTAGCCTCAAAATCTCGAAATAAAAAATTTTCGTGAAAATAATATTTTTCTATACTTTAGTCTATAGTATCAGAAAGTAAAAATTCTCGAAAAGTTAAGCTTTTAAAATTTTGCTAACTGATTTTTCGATGTGCTAAGTACCGCCAGAAATTGTATATGCATCCTATGTGATAAATACCGACAAAAATAGCATATAAAGGACACCTCTGTAGAAAAATAGTGCAAGTATCAATGAGTTTTAGAGGAATAAGAAGGATACTCCGTCACAATAAATTAAACAGAGTCAATACTACAGGGAAATGATTATGCTGTTTCAGTTTTAGTACCAGTTCTGCCTCTTTTAGCCTAAAAATCTGTAATCCATTTTGGATATGAAACCCGTTGATAGATTTATATATTTATTTTAATCTGTTTTACGATTAATTTACTTCCTTGACAGTTAACTGTTACTCCAGTTTAAGCAACTTATTTTACATTTTTCATGCATTGATTTTAAGTTCAATATTTACTATTCACTTCAATAGTGCAAACATGTTTATTTATACAAGTTGGGCAATTTTGTATTAGAATCATTTGACAGTTCTCACATTTTCACGTTTAAATCGACATTCACATATCCAAATCATACACAACCACACCTTCAAATCAGCATTCACATATCCGAATCATACACATTCACATTCGCACATTCAAAGTAGCATTCATGTATTCAAATCGTACAAATCAAATTCACTTATTTTAATATTTTAAATTTGCACAATTTGCCTTCAAACTGTCAAATCATTTCACATCCAGACATTCAATTCATTTCATATTCTCGTTATAAAATCATTTTGCGTTCAGATCATTTTATATAATAGTAATAAAATTATTCCGCATTCAAATCACTTCATATTCTCACGGTAACATCATTCCGCATTCATTTTCACTTTTAAGCCAGCAGATAAATAAATAAACGTAAATAATCAAACCGTCTGGGTTATGTAGAACAAACTGGTACAACTAAAAGAAATGCTAGATGCATAAGTAGAGGAAATATATAGTGATGTGACAATCTCAAAATTTTACTCAAAAAATATTATTTTTCATCTTAAAATGAATAACTTAAATTAGTTTTAAAAAATTATCTAATTGTTTGCAGATATCACAAAGAACCCAACACATAAAACTAAATGGCATTAGGTCGTTTTTTAATCGTACTTTCGACATTCACTAAGCCTTTATTTCCTTTTCTATCCCTGATTTACCCAACCTAATCACTGGCAAGAAGACAACGTTGGCAAGTCTCCTAGATTACTTACCTCAAAGTGAATGGACCTCAGCACCACGAGAAACATCCCTTCCTTTAATTACAACGCATCTAATCAGCTTAAGTTTTGGACTTCATAAAAGGCCCTTGGGAAGGAAGTTTAAGTTAATTTATTACTTTCTAACGGAATTAGGGCGTTTCCCAAAAGAGTGATGATGAAAGGAAACGGCTGTTCTAATTTGTGCGTTAAAACTGAATTGAATTCTATAGATCTATCTTGGCATGCAATTGTTTTAAATGTGTTAGTAAGTAGAATAAGCTGCAAAAGAACAGAGGAGGGCTTTGTCTAGTTTGGAGAAGTTCAAAATTTAATTTGGGAAGTTATTTTCTCGCGCCATTTTAAATGAATGATTAATAACCTGAATAAATATGTGTGAGTTAATTTGTTCTCATCGGCGTTGAATTGGAGGTTTCGCACTTTAAATGGATTAAAATTGCAATTCTTAGAAGAAAATTAAACAGTTCCTAAATTTGAAGTATAGCATTATCATAAAATCATATGGTTAATTATGGTTAACTTTCATGATTAAATTTATCTTTTACTCTGTGGGTGTATATATATATATATATATATATATATATATATATATATATATATATATATATATATATATATAAATATATAAATATATATATATATATATATACTCATGTCCAAAAGTTAAGAATAATTCGTAAAATGTGCAAATTTCGGAGTTAATATGGATACAATGGTTCACAATCAGTTGTGGAGAATCGTGGGACGAAGGTATATCATTGAGCATATGCAAAACAGTTCAGTCGACGTCGAATGCGCAAAGCATCGGAGCTCGTCGGAACGAGTATAAAACGACCTCGAACGGCATGGCCAGTTGAGAAAGAATTTCGCAATTACTATAGTACGGAACGTTGTTAATAATCAGAAAGAAGGAAAGATGTCACAAAGATGCCACTTGGACATGCTTTTGAAGGGACAAATTATTGAAATGCTGAAATCCGGTCGATCACAAACCAAAGCATCTCGAATTCTGAATGTGCCTCAGTGTGTGATCCAGGTCGGCCAAGGGTAACAATTGGTCTGCAAGACCGATATTTATTGACAACTGTACGATGAGAGGAACCGTTCTGCCAGATAACAGGGTTCAGCCCTGTCAACCGTCACAGGAATCACTGCTTCGAGACACACTTTTTACAGGAGACTCAGACAAGTTAGTCTCCATGCCAGACGACCAGAGGTTTGCACCTCCCTGACGTCTGCACATAATCTCGCGCATTTACAGTGGAGTTTGAAACATCGGCAGTAGAGTGGACAACAGTGGTTCAATTTCATATTCAGTGACGAGTCCAGGTTTAGCCTGTAAACTTATTCTCGTCGCACCATGATCTGGAGAGAACGTGAAACGCGTTTTTACCCTTGAAATATCACTCAAAGGCATCGTTTTCCCGTTTGGAGGAGTCATGGTCTGAACAGGCATCACGATGGACGGCCTCACATACCTCCACATCTTTGACAAAAGATCGGTTATCGGTCAAAGATACAGAGACGAAGTCCTTGAGCCTACCGATCGACTGTTTTGAGATGCTGTTGGTTCTGATTTCATATTCATGGATTATAAAATGCCTCATCATCGTGAGGTCTTGGTCGACGACTTCCTTGAAACTCAAGATATCCAACACATGTAATGGCCTGCCAACTATCCTGATCTGAATCCAATACAGCATGTGTGGAATATGCTCGGGAGACATCTTGCAACCTTACCCTACCCACCAATCTCCGTTCCGGAATTGAAAACTACTCTCCGTGAGGCTTGGAATTCTTTGAGCACACAACTCATCCAAACCCTCATCGAAAGTATGTGAAATAGTTATGCAGTATGCGTGCCTACCCGAGGTTTTCACGTACCGCATTAAACTGCAGCATCACATTGTTTTAATCATTCTGTTTCATTGAGGTTGACTCTCGTATTGTGACCCATTTTCTTTCAACCCTTTTCTTTGTATAATAAAAGTCGTTATTATCCTTGTTCTTCCTAGAAAATATATGAATCCGAAAGTTCTTTTCACAGCCAGTCGGCGCAATGGGCAGACACTAGTCTCATATACAGGTAATTAAATGATTACAAAACCAAGGCTGCAGGATCCATCAATGGTTAACAATTGCACATTTAATTTGCAAATCAGTAAATGGTGAACCCCCCTTGGTGGCAATGCATAATTGTATATGTCTAGGTAAGGAGCGATAAATTTTCCTAATGTCAACCAGCGATGCATTCTGCCAGGCATTCTTTAATTGTTGCTCCAGATCTCTTACATTTCGGGGTGCCCTAATCTGGCCGCCTAGCGTGTCCCATATATGCTCGATTGGTGAAAAGTCTGGTGACCTTGTTGTCCAAGGAACAGTATCAGTAGCACGGAGACAGTCCACAGATATGCAAGTCGTATGTGGCCTGGCATTATCTTGTTGAAAAATGACCCCAGAATGACGTGCCATGAAGGATAACGCAAAAGACCGCAGGATTTCATCAAGATATCGTTGAGCTGTTAAAGTTGTACGCAGGATGACTAGGGGTGATCTATTGTAGTAAGAGGTAACACCTCACACCATCACACTAAGGGTAATGGTTGTGTGCCTGTGTAAAACAAAGGCTGATTAGGACAGCTGGCCGTGGCGTCTCCACACACGTACTTTAGGTTGTTTCGGGAAAATGTCAACGATATCATTGGATTCATCCGCATTGTTACATCTGTATAAATTAAACTGCCTGTGGGTATGCTTTTGTTCCAAGCTCTAGTTTGCAGTTAACTAAATGCAATGCATCGTTGTAAAGAGGGCACACTAAATCTTTTAAATCGATAATACAAGAAAATTACTGTTTTTCAATCTATTTTCCTTTTCTTCCTTACAAAATAAGAAAAATCAATGTAATTTAATCAATTATATTTAAGCATTTTTATAGATTGTTTTATTTCAAGATCGTAGCACTGATACATGTATAATTTTTTTTAATATCCGTAACAATTTTAGAAATTTATATATTTATTTTTTGCAAAAAATCAGAAAATTTCAAAGTTTCTATACATTGTTGGTGTATGTGTTTGTGTGTATTCTATTAATTTAAGTCTGTCTACGTGTATTTGTCCCGGCGATTTACAAATTCTTGACCTAGATACTCATTTTGTTTCAAAGTTACGTAAAACTTGAGTATTTCCTAAAACTAAAAATAAATAAAAATAGATTTTTAATCATTTACGCAAAACTTCTAATGGAGACCAAAAGCAATTTTTTTAAATATTTTCGCTTATGTGTAATATGTGCAATAGCATACATAATGAATTTTTGAATTCCTACATCGGTGAAAGTTATCACAATCCAATCTCAAAAATTTGCAATCATCAAAATGCCTTCTTTTCTCTCTACAAAATAAAAATTTTTGTTTCTAACTGCGTTTAATAATTTTTGACAGTTAAATTGTAAAGGTAGGGTGCAGTTTCCTTCCAAACGTTTTACCAAAACACTTCATTCCAAACCTTCTCTCCCCATCGTTTGGTATGCTAGGAAAACTGGTCTCGCAATCAGTGGTATATTGTTAGTTAAAGATGCTATGCCACTTTGCTTTGGAAATATCCGATGAAATCGTAATTGCAGACGGTTTTTTTTTATTATTATGAAGCGGTTGTTAGGGTTAGTTCTTTGTTATTTGAAATGGAATAATCGAAGATACGGCTGATGTGTGTTGAAGTCTGATTAGATAATATACATAGTTATACACAGTTTGTATATAATTGAAAGTCTCTTAGTTAATCTGCGTCTGTTTTCTGTATATATATAAAGAGTTTAATCGATTTATATTTATTAATTATTCACTGTAATGTCTCATGATATATGCAAAATGACGTATTGTGATGGGGTCAAAAATCAGATATCTGGATTGTGATGGAGCTACATGTTTCGGGCATCCTTGAGTACCAATAAATAACTTTTCAAGAATGTTATGAGTCTGCCTGTCGTATGTGTCTGAGTCTGTAGGCATGAAAGATATCGCAAAAATTGATCAAATAACTGAATAATGTATATCTAAAAAATATACGATTTCCACTTGGTTTTGTATTTTTATTTAATTCGCAAAACAGCAATAACTTTATTGATATTATGCGAGGTTGAGCTACAATGTCGAGTTATTAATTTTTGTTGTTGTTCCCGAATATCTGCTACTTTTTAAATAAATTGGAAAATATATGGGAAACGTATATTTAAATATATTTTCTTAATTTTTATATAATTGCAAATAAACTCCTATTGTCAAATTAATTCCTATTGTAAATAAAATATATATTTGCTCTTATTATATATCATTGTTCAAGATCTTTATTCGATTAATTAATTGTCCCTTATTCAATTCATTTCATTTGCGTCAGATATACTATTTTATTTGCAGAAATTTACTAACTATAAAAAAGCAATATAAATATTTGTTTGCAACTGGCGATACACTAGAACAAGAATAAATACTTATGAATGAAATGTCACGATTTCTTTTATGCAAGTAGCCATTAATTGAAATTCAATTTAGCCGTTTGTCATATTCTAAAAATTGTTTTGGGCTTCTGAATATAATTTGTGCGTTAATATAAGCATATAAAATTCAATGTGTTTCGGTTATTTTGTGTATGTAATTAACATTTAAGTTAATCAAGAAACTGACGTACGACAAAATATAATTCAATATATGTGGGACTTCATTTAAATTAAAATGACCAAACTGCTGCAAAAAATGCAAATCAAAAATTTAATTAATTTAACAGTGTGGGGAAAAATATTTAATTAGGTTTACTTTTTTAAAGAAATGTTGAGGATTAAATTAGTAATCTTATTCAAAGTGATCGAGAATAGTAACATTTGTACATTTTTATCGTGGCCCCAAAACCCACCATTACTTCTTTACACGAGTTCCTTAACATAATCATTAAATCAAAACACTACACATTAATATCCACATTTTTAACTTTAAAAATAAATTATCATTTATTCATACCTCTGTTATTGTTATAATTAAAATTACGTCGAAATAACAAATGCTTAAGGAGGAGAAAATCACCGTGTGAGACCAGGTCTTTTGAATGTTATTCTAAAGTTCAAAAATTGATCTAACATACATGAAGACTGTCACATACTTTTGTATTTCGGGTCTGTAGCTCATCACGACTGGAATCTTTACTGATGCTTTTTCTGACAGTTAGAGTCAGACTTCGTCTTTTTCTATAACATTTTCACTGCTCAAAATGAATAACCACTCTCTTTGAAATAACACTGCTTGAAATCACAACTCCCTCTCTTCAACTTTTCAAATATCATTGCCATTGTATAGTTGTTGGCTTTTCTCCTTATAGCCACATCATTTGGCTTGGGGTTCTGATACGCCCTCCTTGCTGTCATTGGATGTTCCTCAGTGCGAAGTTGTATCTTTGCATTATTGGCTCTTTCAGTTTCCTATGAAGCTTGGTTTAAGTCTTGGTCCTAGGATATTTTGCTCCGCAATGTATGTGGCGTGTGTTTTTCGGGTCTTGACTTTCCGGGTCAAGACTGTAATACAATGATGAATAAAAGTCTGCGCTCTGTTTTGTCGTAAACATCAAAAACTGCATAAGGTTCCTCCTGGTCTCACACACAGAATGTCAGAGATATTTAAAAATGTACCGGTCATTGTCAGGGAGTTAAAGTAGATATTAAGTTAATTTATTCATTAGTAGTAAGAAATCGTGGATCTTAATAAGTGCCCATAAATTATAAATAATCAAATTGTGATGATTAAACACATTACGCGCATAATTAGGAAAAACCCAGGAATAACCCGCCATTACATTTTTCTTTTTATATTGAGTCTTTTGTGGATTAACTTATTAATCTTAATTAAAGGAGTCATAAATCGTAACATTAGTATATTGCTATCGTGGTCGTAATACACATCATTACTTCTTTGCACTAGTTCTTTAACATGATCATTAAATCAAAACACTTCACATGAAAATCCATATTTTTAACTTTTAAAATACATTATCGTTTATTCATTTCTCTATTATTGCTATAAATAAAATTACATTAATTTTAACAAACGCTTAAGGAGAAGAAAAGCATTGTGTGAGACCAGTTTTTTTACTCTTATTCCATAGATCAAAAATTGACCTAATATGTACATAAAGTTTGGCGCATACCTCTGTATTTCAAGTCTGTTGTTCAGCATGACCAAAATCTTTACCTATGCTTTTTCTGGCATTTAGAGTCAGACTTCGTCTTTTTCTGTGGCATTCTCAATACTCAAAATAACGGGCCACTCTCTTAACAACACTGTTCGATTGCCCACTTCTTATAAAATACACGTGAACACATTTTAAAATGTCTTCGATTCGGAAATTCCGCGCCTCAAATTGCACGTTGTCCACAAAAACAGAAAAGATAATAAAATAAAATATATAAACGAATAAATAAATAAATGAAATGAACGATGAGGAAGGAAAGTGTGGTTCAGAATCCTTTTAGCATAGACAACTTTATGTTTTCTGCCTGAGCTTGCACAGTAAAATGCTTCAGTAGAAAGGTGGAGTCCTTGGATCGCGCGAGAACTTCGTTGACAACTTTCATAGTAACTTATGACGGCCGCTGTAGCGTCCGAAAGCTCTCAGGATCTTTTGTAATTCAGTGAACGTCATTGATTGTGTTAATGAAGACCTTTTTTTACCAAACACTTGATTGTCTTTGCTATATATTTTAAAATATTTACTAAATTGGCATGTTTCCATTCTTATTGATATTGAGGGTTGTCTTAGATCAAAGGTGTTGCTGGCTGGTGGCCAGTAAAATCTGTTTCACAACCGACACAGCATAGAATGATACTGCTATTGAGGGAAGATCAATTGGGCGGCTGAAGCTTGTGGTGTTATTACACAGGGCAGTTTTTATTGTTGAACTTCACAAATTCTGCCCGTCAATCATACTTTAGCCCCCCCCCTCTCTTACAGGCTCCTTTACTCTAATTTCGCCAATTTCATTCCAGGAAGTATTCTTTAAAGTGTTTTCCGTATAATTTGGATCTTTTATATCCCATAGGTGTCTGTAATTTGGTAGACGTTCTATACATTTTTTCCATCCCCAGATTCCAACTTAGTTGATCTGTTTGAGACGTGCTTGCAGTTGCTGTTCCCATCTTGTATGCAAATGAGAAGAAGAAAGACGGAGCAGAGTGACGTCAAATCGTATCGTCCTCTGGTTGGTTCGCGCTCAGAAATTGAGGAATTTTTACAGCTGAGTTAGAAAATATTACAGCAATTCGGCGGGAAGATTTCTTCCTATTGAAATATATGGTGTTGCTGAAAAATTGCTGGAAGGAATTGCTCCGTGTAATAACACCTTTATATAGATTGTTGTGGTGAACCGGATGGGTGAGATACAAGGAGTCGTTTCAAAGAAGGTTCATTTCAAATAATTAAATATATTTTATTCCAGTTGATAATGCATATTGTTCGCCATGGTAAGCTTAGGTGATTCTGATGACGTTCATACCAAGATTGTTTCAATTTATAGGAAGCATTTCCTCTGTGGTCAGCATTTTAAAGATATGAATATAGGTTTAACGCAGGTTTAACGCCTGAAAGTCTTGTGATGATTTATCGGAATAGTTTTCATTACCTCATTCCATTTTAATTTATTTGGGCGTCAAGGACCCTAGACAGTTTCGCCCACTGCCTGACATTTTGGAAAAGGGCTACTCTTTCTGGCGAATTATCAGTGTTGATGCAAAATTGAAGTTAACTATTCTTGCACAAATAAGTGAATCGAATGAGGTTTTAATATTACGTAATTCATATTTTGAATTTAGAATAATACTGTATATTCAAGAGGAGGAAGGATACAAGAGTTATATATAAGGGTTCACGATATTAAAGTTATATATAAGGATTCACGATGCTAAGGTTATATATAATGATTAAAGATATTAAGCTAGATTGATTAAAATAAGTAGTTGCATTTATTCATCAAAAAAGTCAAAATTTATTTTGATGTTAGAAAAATCAGCTCTAGATTTTAATAAGTGTTACATACGAAGGTAGATAAAAAAAAAGTTACAAGCAGCAGCATTTGAAAAGTAATTGTTGTGGAGGGAATATTTTCCCCCAGAGTGCAGACAGATGGCGGTAGTTGTCTTACAAAGGTTGGACGGGTAGGTAGTGTAAGTTCGCAGACGCGTCAGAGCTATTGAAATGGAAAGAAGTTTAGAAAAGTGGTCCAGCTTGGAGGTGAGAGCCGTGATTCCTTTCTTATGGGAAAATAATGTGTCCCCATCTGAAATTCACAGTCAAATCGTGGAAGTTCATGGTGCAGAAGCAATGATTCTGGGACAGCTGCCGAGTGAATGTGGCGAACCAATCAATGATAGCTGCCGAGAACTGGCTCAATGGACAGGGACATAATTTCTACCAAGTCGGGTTAAACATGTTGTTCCTGCGTTCAAATAAATGCCTAAATTCATTTGGTGATTATGTGGAAAAGTGATCGCCAAATATGCCTCTTTATTCTATTTTGTATTTTCTGTCTATTGTTAATAAATAATTTTTATTAGCCTTGTAACCTTTTTTTTTTGGATCCATCCTCGTATTTGGCGCTGGATAATTAAGCGATTTAAAAAAAAAATTCATGATATTTTTAGAACATGCGTATCCTTAATTCCTATTTTGCTTTCTCTTCATTTGCATTAATTCAATATAGGAACCAAGGTCATTAATTCTTGCTTTCTTTTATATATGTATTAGTTCATTATAACGAGCAATGTTCGAAACACAAAATTTAATTTTAAAACGTTCTATGATGTGTATTAATATTAGTTAATTAATCAGTTATCATTATATTATCCCAATGTCATCCTATGATCTGTCGTTATAATAATACAAGTATGTAATTAGAGAAATTCAACGTAAAATTTTACTTTCCTTCGTGAAACATTTCTGTGAGAAATTATATAATTAAGCACACCTCTTTGAAATATTGAATTATACTTCTAATTTGTAAAAGCAAATAATTTTTATTTTTTTCTCTACAATTTATAGAATATATAAATAACTAAATACACACATACCTTTCTGCCATGTTATGCTTTTTATAGGGTATCCTCCAACCGGACAGTTAAGAACTAACTCTTGTCCAGATATTGCCGATATGTTTGGAAATGGCCTGACAAATGGTGGTCCGAAGACATTGAGCCTTGAAGCATGCCACACTGCCCCTACGTCATTACTCACATCGCATCTATAAGTCCCACTGTCTTCAACACGAGTATCACTAATATTGAGGTAACTCGTTACGTGACCTTGAGGTGAGATGAAATCCCCAGTTTTAATTCTTGGATTTAAAGCTGTGGATAGAACTTGGTCGTATAAAGACCAAATTACCCTGGGGATGAAATTGCCTGCTGAAACACATTTGAGACTCACAAATTCACCGGAGTGGACTGTTGTGTCTGGAAAGGCTGATAAAAGATAGGGTGGAACATCTGAAACAAAGAATTCGAATATTAGTAGATTCGTATGTGTTTTCTCAAATAAAAAATATTATGGGAAATAAATCTTTGTTAGTACAGCAAATAATTAGTTATAGGTAGTAATTATTTCGGAGACAAAAACAACCTTAATAAATTTTTATCTTTCAGTTTGTACTTTTCAGTTAGTTTTTGGTAAAAATAATATTTTAAAACATTCATTGCAAAATATTTTCCAAGATAAAAATGTTTACTTAGAATTTAAAAGCTGATCCTTCGAAATCACTGTTCAAGTTGATTGTTCCAGATATATTTGACTTTGTTGTGTATTTTGTTATGTTGATTGCCTTTAGAGTGGGTACTAAATCATTCCTTATACACTGTATAATTATATAACGAAAATAAATGCTATTAATGTGGAGAGGCATAAGTAGTTACATACGTATATGAAAAGTAATTTTAAAATTGAAATTTTGTAATTATTTCTCACGCCTTTACTTTTGATTTCGAAAGAATAAAATAATACCTGCTTAAGTATTAAAAATTATGATATTTAGATAAAAAACGTTCGTGATTTTTATAAGGAGGTTATTGTCAACATTTTATATTGAACGTTAGAGAGTTGAAAACATTTTAAAACTTAAATTTTCTTTTAACCTTAATATAGTCACAAATTACGAAATCGAAGTTTCAACATGAAATCTTCAGTTTAAATCAATTTGAATGTTTGATGACAAGAAAAATATTTCAATGTATACAAATGATTTTTTGTTACATGTAAAAATAGCTCATTTTTTCATACATATAAAGCATTTTGCGATTTTAATTTATCTAGGACTTAGAAAATTATTTTATCTTGCATTATTTGTCGAAAATCTCCGAATTGTCACAATTTATAATGTAATAAATATAAAAGATAACAAAATTATTTGCCAAGAGTCTATGTAAAACTTATAGCAGTCACATGCGCTAGAAAAAACTATAATGTAACTGATGTTTTGAAAAGGATAATAGTTGAAGTCTTAGAATCACAGAAACATTAGACAATATACTAGAAAGAAACCTACTCCTTAAAAATTTAATATTTAAACGTTAAAAATGTAATATTTCTAACGTCAAGTAAGTTTTGCACATGCTACATGGTAAATGTTGTTTTAAAATAAAATTAGACATAACATCCGTAATCCTGCTTCGTGTTGTTCTTGTTAAATAATTTTTTTCCTTTAAATGTAATATTTTTTGAATATTTAAATCAGTTTAAAGAACAATTATGGTTTTTTGTATCGCGACTGAAACTCCCCTGCTGAAAAGATAATGAGTTTTTCGAACACACCAAAAAAATATTTTAATTATTTTTCAAGATGTTTTCTTGCGTATCATAAATTGAAAGTTGCATAATGAGCTATTTCTTGCAACATATTTCAGACATGTTTTACGCGAAAATAAATCGCCGAGTGAAGAAATTTTCCTTTAAAAATAATTTATATTTGTGACATAATGTTTTTTAAAAATATTTTACATTAATGTCAAACATGTGAACAGATATGCTAGATATAATTTGAGCATGTTATATATAGTCTTCATGATTTGTCAAATTCGAGGGTTCTCAACGTTTTCATAAATACGTACCACCAAAACCAAAATGCAAAATTTTCAGTACCACAAACAAAAATATATCTGGATACAAATAGGAATTCAACTAAACACTTAATTATGTTATAGCAGCATATTTTAATTTTGTTTCTAATACAAAAATTGTGCAAAAATAATAAATATTAGCAAACCCGATAAATAACTTGATAGCAACATCATTATTTATTAACAATATGATTAATAAAATTATTTGACACTGATACTTGTGCTTGGTTTGAAACATATTTTTACTTTCCCTGCAATACGTGGCATAGGGAAAGTTGGAATCGTGTTGAAAATCGTAACTCGAGTTTTCGACGGATTTACTTGTTTTGGGAGCTTTAGAACACGAGAAAACTATTTTTTGTGTGACGTCTGTGTGTGTGTGTCTCTGTGTGTATGTATATGCAACGTATGTATCGACTCTAACTGAAAAACTAATTGGCCAAATTTCATAAAATTTGGTACGTAAGTTACTTGTGGATGACAGTGGTGTTGATTAGATTTTGGTAAGTTTCGGGTTATCAGAACCCACCATTTTTTGAGAAATGGCCCTCAAAAACGCATGTATCCACTCTAGCTAAAAAACAAATTAAAACAATTTCACAAATTTTGGTAGATAAGTCATTTGTAGGTTAACTTGGTGTTGATTAGATTTTGGTACGATTCGAAAAAGGGGACCTGCATTTTTTTGCTAAATGGCCCGCAAATGTCGCTAAATCTAAAAATAAATGACTACGTATACTCAAATATATCAATTAAAATGTTTTTGATATACGTGATTTTTAACGCGGAAAATAATAAGTCCTACCCCATTACTCTAGGACTTTCCGTTGTCGATATATTCCAGTTTTTTTGCATTTTCGCCGCACCACTTTTGAAAATGAGTCTAGTTAACAAATGAAATCGAAAATGGATTAAAAGTGCCAATTCAATGTAATTTAAAACAGTTATGGGTGATATTTTGTGCAATTAAACTCAATTTAATGAGTTATTGAAGATATAAATAGAATATGAGTCTGCAGGGACAGTCATGTTCTGCCCACTTCAGCTTTTTTCTTCTGTATCTGGTTCTATTTTACATACTTTTAAACATACTTAATTTTAAACATACATTTGAATCAAAATCAATTTATTTTTGTTTTGTATTTAAATGCAGCATTGAAAAAAATTCTACTTCACATATGTAGGTCGAACCAAATGACATAATAATGGTAATCTTTCTGAATTGTATTTTTTGTTTAGTCCAATATTTGAGCAAAGATTTGTTTTTAAAATAATTACTTGTGTTCGTCGTTACTCGTTGATAAAAAACAGCAACTTCTATACGATCCCCCCCCCTCCAAACTAGTTACTCAGAGTTGTGACAACAGCGCATGTTAGCTTTGAAAATAAATATATTTAAAAATAAGTACTAATTTGAGATGTTAAAATTCAGCATAAATTAGAAACTGCACATATTGTCCACGTTCCACCAGGATTACACGTACATTTGGCTGTGCATTGCCAGTACCAGCAACATCAACAGAAAATACCGTGTTGTTTCAAAATTCTTAGAACCTTTAGGAATTCCGACAGATTCAGTACTACTACGTAGCCCGCGTTAAATATTCTGAAGACAGTTCAGGCACCACAAAGAGGGTAATTTTGTAAATGTCCATATAAGGGGCATTTACAAAATTAGAATCGTGTTCCCTTTGCAGATAATAGCATCTATGGACTGAAATGTATTACTATTCACATAGTATATCAATATATATATATAAAATCTGATGTGACTGGCACATGACTTTCCTTATATAATGAAATGGATTTATTACCTTTATAGTAAAAAATAGGTTATTCTCATAGTAGACACATTTTTTCTAAGATATTGAATTATCGTCAATTAGTCATCATTTCCGTTGATTTAGTGTCATTTTTATCCATTTGCAGAAATTTTCGTTAATTTGACACCATTTAAAAATCGCCAAGCGTTATGGACGGAGAAATAAGTTATTCGTATAGCAGATAAATGACTATTAGCGTTTAAATACAAAAGTATTACTCAAAGTACTTTTTCTCATGAATGGAACGAGCTCGATCAACGAGAATGATGTCACTAAATTTATCGCATAATATTACATATGAAAAGTTAACATGTTTCTCAACAGTTAATGATACATTTTAATTTATGGGATTTTTGATAAATTTATTTGAAAAATGCGCACTATCTCGAGAACGTATTATGTTAGTGTTTAAAAGTTTGTCAATCGTTTTCTAAGGGAAAATTATGTAAGAAATGTCTATTTGCGTAACTTTTTGAAGGTTTTGATTTTTTGATGATTTCACTTTTAAAATTAGAAGGGTTCTGAACTTTCGATTGTGTTTAAATTCTTTACACAGGCAAACTGAAAACATAACCATGTAAAATAGATGCAATGAATCCCTAACAACTGAAAATATACAATTCATCTTACAGCTTGATTTGTTTAAATTATGCATGCTGTAGAAATTAGGATTCGTTGTAGAAATAATCAAAGTTTAGTGATCATTAAATCAAAATTATTGTAATTGCGTAATCACAGAATTTAGATGCACAGATAATATACAAAAATAAAACGGTTTTACGAGGGTTGCAACACTAAAAATAAATATAAGCGTTTTTGAAAAATCACGATTTTCACTAAGCGAGTAAAAAATGGATGCCATATTTTATTTTGCAAAGAGTCACGTGATCTCTTCTTATAATATGGATGTAATTTTTATTTCAAATTTTATTTAAGAAACTACTTAACATATTTTGATGAGTTTTTTTTTTCATTTTATGTGATAATTTGAACATTTCCTAAACTTTTGCGAAGCAATTTGCGAATTTACAAATTGCTACTTTACAAGTTACAAAAGGTTTGAAAAATTGGGTCCCATAGGGTTCAACGTATTTTAATTTTTCAACCCGAGTTAAATCCAAAACTAATTGGGTGATATTATTCTTTTACATTCCCATATATCCCACAGATCGTCTCAAAAACATACCAAAATTTCATTTGGTATAGTCATGTTTACGTCACTTATCGTGCGGACAGACAGACAGGCAGGCAGAATGAACAAAGCATAAACACTTTATGACTATGTTGGAAAGTGTTAAAACGAATTGTGCAATTAGAAAGCTTTATGCGTTGCATGCGTATCGTATGCAAATTATGGAAGAGACACACACACCGCATCCCAGCAGATAAAACATTCTAGACAATTTGCAAACGATCGTTTGTCATCAGATATGTGTACTTTAATGATTATTGTGTCAAATAAAGCTCATAAATATATAGGTTGCTGCAGTAGCAACTATCTTTACTCCTACTTGAAGCTATGGGTGTACATGTAGAAAAGATGATTATCAGGTCCATAGAGGATTATCAGAGTGATCAGGTCCAAAAGAGGCCTTTTTGGGGGATCTCGAGAAAATCAAAACTTTATAGATTACCTTCATTAATGACTGGTATACATTTTTTATAAAATCAGAAGCATATATTTTGCAGCTAAAGTGTGAATCAAATATCAGCCATGTAACATACGCGTGCCTTTAAAATTGCACAGGCAGAATATAACTGACTGAATCGGTTGAAATCAAAATGGCGGTTGTGTCAGCCTTTATATTTAAGAGCCTTAGTGTAAAAAAGATGCTGACCGGCTTTTCAAATAAAGTTATTGCGAGATGGTTCTGCTATAATTCAAACTCCGATCAAACTCTGTGGAAGTTGCAAGATAGTATTCCTTACGATTTACTACTGCTCTATATTCACGCATAATTCTAACTAACGTGAAACAGGAAGCTATTTCCTGCATACAAGCAAGTATTATGGCAATCGGTGGTCATATTGAACATACTTTACATTAAACTGTATGTAAAAAGCGTATTTGTATTAAACCAAATTACGTTTCCTACGGTATTGGCGAGGTGGTGTGGTGAGGATCTGCAATTTGTAATTGACTGTTTTCTGTATATTTCATTGTTTCTGTATATTTCATTGACAGTTCTAACTTCTAAATTTTGACGCTAGGTGCGCTGTCGTCAGTCGCATCTGGTAGTGAATGGTCACTTTGCTGTATTGATACGTCCCTTTCACTGATATAACCATCATCGTTCAAAATATATTTGGTCTGCTTACAATGGTAAACTTGCATATCCGTAGTAGTGTAGATTTGCAGTTCTTCAATTTCTAGCTCAAACCAATTTAGTTTTTAGGACGTAAATATGACAAATACTATATAAATGCCACTCCCTCCTAACTGAAATATAGCGAGGTTGTGGTTGAATGGGTCATGGTTGCTTTCGAATTTGTTTCGAAGGAGGGAACTGTAAACTACAAGCGAATTTACTCATGTCCAAGTCGATATATATAGCATATATATGTCAATAGAACTTTGCAAACCAGGAGTAATGTATTAGATTATTCCCTGTGTTGACTTTTTTCATTGCCCAGGCCGTCCAGCTCACCCAAAGGGTGTAGCGCAGTTGAAACAGCCGGCCGGGAGAAGCGTAGATATAATGATTAAACACAACAACATAGAAAAACAATGAAACAGTATAACACAGAAATAATAATAAAACATAAAAATATTAATAATAAAGATAACAAATCAAACAAAAAACTTAATTTCAAAAATCGTCCAGTCGAACTGGGAAAATATTCGTCACGAACTTTCCTTCCAGTGTTTTTGGGAGTCTAGTTTGTGCAAAGAGCAGAATAAAATTAAAGATAAATAAAACAAATAATTAATACATTTTAAAAACTGAGACTAATTGAGCCAAGTAACGATGAAACATAAAAGAAAATAAACAATAAATAAATTTAAAAAATAATTTAGACTTTCAGATATTCGACTGGCGATAGTTATACCCTCCTTAATTCCAGAAATAGTTGACTTTTCCCAATGACTCCAGAAAACGAATCACTATTATTTTCATCATTGGGCTTAGACAAATGGTAATTAAAAGTATGTATACATTGAAAAATGTAGTGTTCAACATTACCCCCCTGTGTAGGTTGAGTAAATTATCTACTAAACAACCTCCCCCTGTGTGAGTGAATAAACTTTTGAAATAAAAATTAGTTGTGAAATAAAAATATCAAATATTCTATGCTCGCATACTGTGCAAAATTTTATTCAGACTCACAGTGTTTCTTAAGGTAGCACTCATGTAATTCAGATTATAATTTCAGATTAAAATTAAACAAAACCTAAATAAAATTACTCTTAAAATAAAGTAAAAAAGACAGTATCTCAAATGTTAAGTAAAGTTTGTAAATGGCAAAGGTTGTTTAAAAATAAGACTGCAACTGAACAACATCACACGCCTGCATTCGCCGTGTAACACATCTTCAAGATTTTTATAAAGTGTGATTTTTTTTTTTTTAATATTCAAATCGTTTTAAAAAACAATTATGTTTTTATCTCGACAAAAGCTTTCCTTGCTGAAAAGATAATGAGTTTTCAGAAAGCGAAAGGCATTTTAATTAATCTTTTTAGCTGTTTTCTCGCATCTCATAATTTGAAAGTAAGTTACTTAATGAGCATTTTCTTGCTGGATATTTCATACGTGTTATACCACAAAATAATGCATTGCGCCAAGTAATCTTTTTTAACATGGTTTCTTTTTATGATATGGTGAATATTTTAATTGTATAAAACAAATGATACACAAACACATGAACACAGAGGTGAGAGAGATTTATGACAAATAAGAGATAAAATGTGTTTGCTGCTTCGAACGGAAACATAAGACGATTAGTATACCGCATATCATAATAATTACGATGCTGATCACTTAAAGTTGTGTATTTGGTAACCGATAGCTAGTGGATTAGGGTGTGCTGATATTGTATATCTACTGCTCATATTGTATATATAGAATGCAGAAGCTGCAATTTTGTGTTTTTCCTAGCAAGTGGCATTAGGATCACCGGATTGTCTCTTGATCGGCTAGTACGCAGTTATGGCAGCTACTTTCTTTCTTGCAATACATGGTAATTCTGGCCATGAATCTCGTATTTTCGTAGCCAGAGATCGTAGGCCATGGCAAATGCTTTGCAATACGTCTCGTTGCGAAGTTAGCGAAATCGGATTACGGCTTAGTATTTTTTTATCAACATTTGGTTATTACGTAACAGAGGATTGGTTTATCATATTTTAACTATTAAATTTCATAAAATTCCGCCGAATAAATTTTTCGGATAGTTTTGTATTATACATTGTGAGGTCACGATATCCATTTTGTTATCATTTCTCGCATTTGCATTTAAGGTATGATTTTCAGTTGACTAACAGCCTATTAGCGCCTCAGCTTTAAAGAACCAATCACAGAGCTAGCCAGACAACTCGAAAATTATATATTGGGATAGAATCAATGTTTTTATCAGATCGGTTTTTGAAGTGGGTCCCAAAAATGTGTGCACCTTGGAAGGTTTCTGTAAATACTTGAAGTGAATACCTATAACTGTATGGTCGAAGACGGTAGTTTCAGAAGCAGCAAAAATACATGCACGTTGGTGCTCTATTCATCTAGTTCGGAGGTCATATGTTATATTTATTGTGACTTTGGAGTGGGTTCCGGAAGTATAAAAGTTTAGGACAGTCATTGTCACTGCTTGAATTTGTAATTTTACAAAATTTTAGAATCGACCATGGGGCAGAATATAAGGAAGCTAGATTTATGATGATTCTCCAGGGTGCAGAAAAAGTAGAAGGGGGTCGGGAAATATTTCCATATCCAGAATACTTCCAGTAAAGGAAGTCTGAATATTTAAAGGCATGTAGTATAAAAAAACGAGACAGAATCAAATAGAAAATGATTTACAATTTTATCATCGGATTTACAAAACGGGGAGTTAATTTGTTTGGATTGTCTTTGCATATCCTTCAGAAGTCTTCGGGCGACCTAAGAGGCTCAGAGTTTTCACAGTTATAATCTCAATTTCGAGGCAGAACATAATAAAACTAATCCCGGATTAAGACGACTGTTTCCGACGCCAAGAGCCTTACATTATTAGACAAACTAGAACTTTTGACAAAATGGTTGCAACCTAAGCTTTTAAGGCTGTTAGATTCCCTGTCTTTGATATGGTTAAATACTAGAATTATTATGAACATCTCAAATTTCTAATACATAGTTCTAATTATGAGAATTACTAAAATTATAATTATATTCAGTTCATTGCATAATTCATCTAGGCTAGACAATCTCATTGCAGCACGTGCATTTGTTCACTTGTTCTTACATATTCGAGTCCACAATTCATAACCCCCGTCCCCCTCCAGACTTATTCTAAATAGATTTCAAAATATGTTAAGAAAGTATTAAAACTTGCTTATTCGTCAAAATCTCGAAATTGAAATTTTCGCAAAAACAATATTGTTTTTTATACTACAGTATAAATAAGAAAGAGATACTAAGTTTAATGGTACCTCCTATCTTTATCTGTGCTGTTCCTTGTGCACCATCTATGTCATTGTAAGCATAGCACTGGTACATTCCTTTGTCTTCTCTCCTAACAGACGTGATATGAAGTACGTCCCTAGATAGTAGCTGCACCCTTGAATTTGCAACCAAGTGCCTCTGATCCTTCCGCCACGTGATTGTGTGTATTGGGTGGCCACTCACAGAGCAATTGAGAACAGCTGCTTCTCCAATGTTCAGAGTCTGGTGTTCCGGTATTATGTTGACTCGGAGCGGGGCTGAAAATATATTAAATACACAGAGATTAATTTTCATGTGCATACTGGAAATCTTAATTCATCGCAACTTTGATACAAAACTAGCATAAGTCAAGTAAATAATTTTGTTTGACTAAGATAATAAATCGTTAAAAAATTAAAGGGGTCAACTGTGCCGGCACGTATAGCTTCGATCAATATCAACTGTTTTTGACCTTTCCTCACTGGTTCTACCTCTTTGAAGTGTTCAGAGAAGAACAGTTGACGTAGACATACGTTGTAGGTGGCAGTATATTTTCTACTGTGCCGCTTTGAATTTTTTTTTTAAATATAAAATTTTCAAGAAATAAAACGAAAGAAAAGTTTTATTTCGTTTATGTAAAAGCAACGTATACTATATACAATTAAGATAACACTCATACGAGGCCAGATATTTTTGGAAAGACACTTTTATTAAATATACCAATACCCGTGGATCAGTTTAGCAATTATTATGCTCTCGTGAGCATGGAATAACAGATATATTTTAATTCGTGTTTTTATACTTTGTCTCACATTGAATTTTGTGAGATAATATTAAAAATTAGAAAAAAATAGGAAATCCGACCATGTCACACGACTGGAGGCAAGGATCATTATTAAAATGCTGTTTTATCATGTACATTTATACACTATATTTTGCCATTTCTTTAATAAAGGTGTGCATCCTATATAGGCGACAATGTCCTATAAAGGTAATATTTAAAAGCTAAATGCAAGCATTTAGCTTTTAAATTTCATCTTTATAACGATGAAACTCTGCGCCTAACGATTAAACTATGCGCTCGTCAGTATGGAATAACCGATATCAGCAATGGAAGCAAGAAAATTGCTGTCATTACAGAAATCGGTTATTACATGCTTATTTATCTTATATGTGGGTTTTGTTTTTACAGACATTTTTGTCTTAGATAAGAGGAAACGATTGATTGCACTCATAGAAGCGACAGCAATAAATCCCGATTTTGATAGTGTTACAGACCATGAAAAGACAAGAAAATATGACTTAATAGCTCAATTTGTGTTAAAAGACAAGAAAATATAACCAAATAGTTCCATTTGTGTAGTCAAGATGGAATGTAGAGTCGAACATCGGTGAATCACGTCCTGACACGCGGACTTTTTTAATGATCCCTACATTCTCATCACCTTTTGCTTGATGACTTCGTAGGCTTTTCGGATTCTTCCCCTTCTCTCCTGCTGTTTCTTTAACTTTTGTCGGTTCTTATATTAATTTTCCCTAGATTTTTTCCGCATTTCCAAATTTTATCTAATAATTTTGAACCCAATGTATTATCCACTGTATTATATTTATGTAGATATATTTTGAATCCATTATATCTGAATTTTAGAAATTTAAAAAACAAACTGATTGATCTAGAATTTTATGCGTTATCTAGGATCTTTGTGATCTTTTATAAAAATATTATATGGGTCTTTGCGATCTTTTATAAGGATAATATATGGGTCTTTACTCGTTAAGAGAGTATTGTCCACTTTTCATGAATTATTAACACAATTTTATATGGTTTTGTATATGTTTTTCCTTCTTCTTCTAAATTGAAATTTTCGGAATAATAGTAGCTTCATTTTAGTTTGATATGTTGAAATACAGTAAGTTCCGTATGTTTATTAATTTAAATAGTCATACAATTTTTTTTAGAATCATTTAAATTTGAATCCTTGCGTTCATAGAGTAATAGACTCTCAATAATTCAAAGAAGCGTTGTGATACATATACAGGAGTGCCCATAACGTACAAAGTTTGATAATCTATACCGTCATTTCTTTTTTGGTTTTTCTAGAATACATAATAAATATGAATGAAAAGTATTGAGTGATAACAAAAACACCAACTTTCCGATTTCAATTTAATGACATATTTTGAGTATCCTTGATGTCTAAACAATCATTTTCAAACTGAATTTCGTGGAGCTTGAACACAAGAAGGACTCAAATCTTTCGAAAAATTTATTTTCCTGAAAACGTTTAAAAAATAATTATATTAACAATTCTTACAGAAAATGTCATTTTATGTGCAGAATGGGCTGTCTTCCAGATACTGTACATTATAAAATAGATGAAATTTCTATTGTTTCTCCACAATTTCGAAACTTGTTAATGAGTAGAAATGATAATGTGTTGTTCATCTCCGCATTTTTGAAAATACTATGTAATGCAGTTGAAACATAACTAACTGTTCCACAGGAAAGCAACTCACCAGTGACGATAAGGACGGTGTCAGTTCTTTTGTCTCCAATTCCATTTGTAATTATGCATTGATACTTCCCACCGTCTGATATCATGACATTCTTTATATGAAGCGTGCCGGATGTTATTTTAATTCGCATGTCCTCCATGACAGGAAATAGGCCTCCAGAAGTTTCTTTTAACCACCTAAAAGAAGAAATAAGTTGTTATTTTAATTCACATGTCCTCCATGACTGGAAATGGGTCTTCAGAAGTTTCTTTTAACCATCCAAAAGATGAAATAAGTTAAAACTGACTACTTCATGTATTGAAAGGCGGAAAGTTGAAATGCGTAGCATTTTGAAAATTAAATCAAACAAAAGTCGCCAAATAGAAACATAAATTTAATTAAAACTGCAATATTCATTGTAATTTCGAATAATTACTTGTTTTTGAGCAATTGAACTAGATTTAATGAATTATGAAAGAAAGAAAGAGAAAAATAAGTAAGGCCTGTAGAGAAAATAATGTGATGACCATATCAGTTTTTAGGTTTGTATTTATCTCGAGAATCGGGTTTCAGAAATTTTTGAAACTCTGGATCGTGAATTGCTGTCTGCATTTACCTTTTTGTTGTGTATAATCCTTCAATATTAATGTCAGTTTTAAGATCTCTGAAAATATCGAGGATCTGATTTTAAAACTGAGGAGGGGAGAGAAGCAGAACTATTCAATGAAATACATATATTTTTTTATTTTGAAAAAATATTTTGCCAATATTGGCAGCCAAATATTTCTCCAATATATGCAACATAGACCAAAAAAGCTACTATAATCAGTTATCCAATGCAACAACTACTAGCCGATATTACGAGACAATACTGGTTAACAATATTGGCTAAATATTGTATACCAATATTTTTTCTAATATGACTTTTCAATAGAGACATTGTCAATAAAATGTATCGGGCAACATGGAACAAATATTGGTATGCAGCTAGTATTTATGATTTTTATCATTCACCGATTTGCTATAAAATGTGCACGTGCTATGAGGAAGTCAGATGGGAATCATTTGTTGAAATAAATAATTTTGTAGCTAAAATTAATGCAAAATGCACTTAAACGCACATTGTAATTAATCTTTAACTTTTCGTGAAAAGGCACTTACTATGAAATACTTTTTTACGGTAAAACACTAAAATGAATTAAAAGGCTTTCAAAAAGACCTAAAATTGTTCGCTTATTTATCTCGTTATCTCATGCAATGCTACTGCTATGCTGTAGTTCATAATACATAACCTTGATGTAGAGACACGAAAAAGTATCAGCAGACGTACTGTATGCGATAGAGGATCAAAAGTGATTTTGGCCTTATTTGTATTAAACTCTTCAAAACTTCCGGTGTCCATTTATTTTTTAATTATACTTTTCAAAGTGCATTGATTTTTTTATATTATGTTAAATCAAAAACGATATTTATTTCAATTTCAAAGTGTTAAATGAATTAGAAGATGAATTTCTGTAAATGGTAAGTATCACACCCACATTTAAAAACCACAAATCAAAACGCTTGTGTTTTTTAAGGCCGTTTATAACGAAATGGTCCACAACTAAACTAGCAAACTAAAACACGCTATTTGTTGAAATTACACTGTATAAACGTAGGTTCTGTGACCTTTTTGTAAATTTAATATGTGTTTTATCATTTCCCACATACTCAGAAATTACTGACTACCAATTTAAACGATAAATTAGAATAATAAAACTGATATCATGGAAGCAGAATGGTAAAATAATTATATGTTTCACTGAGATATCAATTACCATTGAGAATAATTTGCTTAGCAAAACTTTATTGGATTTTTTATAACGTTCCTTTAATGATGGCAACTATCTTGAGGCGTACTGTCTAACATCAATCCGTTATTATGTCCAGATTAAAATTCTTATAAAACGCGTAACATTAATATCTTTCATTCCTCTGAAATAACTCCTCGAGGAATATCAAATTGTTATTCTTTCATTTGAAAGACTTATTAAGGAATGTTATTTTGAGTAAATCGAATGATTAAGCCATGAAATCCAATGTAATATAACATTTCAATTTGTCTTTATACAATAGCTGGACTATTTATAGCATTAATCTATATGGAAAATGGATTGAATTACACAAATTATTTTTACATTGATTGACTTGCAGAAAATGCTTTGCACGCGAATGATAACATGTGATTGTAAAATGTTTTCTTTTGTAATATTATATGATACTGATTAAGAAAGTGTTGTCTTTACGAATTCTGTGCTATCATATTTTATGGACTGCACGGAAAAAAACAGCAACGGACTACTGAAAAGAACAGCAACGGACTACGGCATATGGACTACTGAAAATTAAAACTCTTAACGATTCCTTTGGAATTTTGTTTTCCCATCTATCGTTTTATTCTATATATTGTATCATACTGGACATATTCTTATATAAGACATTTTCAATCTTCAAGGTTCTAGATGAAACTGGCATATCTGAGTTATTTTGAAAACAGCAGTGGTAAACACTAATGTTTTCTTTTATAATATTATATGATACTGATTCAGAAAGTGTTGTCTTTACGAATTCTGTGATATCATATTTTATGGACTGCACGGAAAAAAACAGCAACGGACTACGGCATATGGACTACTGAAAATTAAAACTCTTAACGATTCCTTTGGAATTTTGTTTTCCCATGTATTGTTTTATTCTATATATTGTATCATACTGGACATATTCTTATATAAGACATTTTCAACCTTCAAGGTTCTAGATGAAACTGGCATATCTGAGTTATTTTGAAAACAGCAGTGGTAAACACTAATGTTTTCTTTTATAATATTATATGATGCTGATTCAGAAAGTGTTGTCTTTACGAATTCTGTGATTTCATATTTTATGGACTGCACGGAAAAAAACAGCAACGACAGAACATATGGACTACAGAAAATTAAAACTCATATCTCTCTATCGTTTTATTCTATATATTGTAACATACTGGACATATTCTTATATAAGACATTTTCAACCTTCAAGGTTCTAGATGAAACTGGCATTTCTGAGTAATTTCGAAAACAGCAGTGGTAAACACTAATTTTTGCATAAATTCTAATTTCCAACTCCTTTTCCAGTGAAAATCTCAGAGATTGAGATTAAATTAACTGGAGTGTAGCTTAACTCGACTTTTTCATACCAGAATCCACTTTCAAGTAGCTTTTTTTCCAAAAATGTTTTTGAAAAAATCTCTCTATTTATACCATATTTGACAATGTGCACTATTGGGCAGGTAAATTTCCTCTGAGAGGCTAGTGACATCATTAACAAAATAATTGTATAAAGGATATTTTTCACAACAGTGATTGAAATTCTAAAGTCTCGTGATCATTGGGCCATAAATAACCCTTTTTAGTCATGATTATGTCAAACTTGTCATATGTTAAAATGTTAAAAAATATAAAATTTCGATTAAATTTTGATGTTTTTGCTCGAATTTAAGAAAATTTTATCTAGCTCTAGATTTCATACAGTAAAACCTGATACAAAGTTTCTTGAAAATCCTTATTATTTGCGGCTGTTATTTTGTATACAAGTTTTCGATCACAAACACACGGACATCACTCAAAAAATAGTTGAAACGTGTTCAGAAAGTCTTAAAATATATACTGGCATCAATATCTCGAATGCAAAAATTTTAGTAAAAACAATACTTTCTCTGTACTATATTCCACAGTATAAGAAAGTAAAAATACCTTTTATACAGAAATATAGTATAAAACGATTTTGATCGAAATCATCAATCGATAGATCAAGATTGATGTTATGGACAATCCTGACATGCAAGATAACATTCTGTTTATAGTAGTGTTTTGTGAATTTAATCTGTGGTCGTCAGTCTTCAGGCCAGAGAAACATTTCATTTTTAGTGTTTTATAGAAAGTAGTCATGCACTGGATTTAATTAGTAGAACTCAGTACCAAAGTAAAGTAAAACTGACTTGTATATCAGCGAAGAATCGAAACATGAATCTTCAGTAGGATAGAGGGAACACTATTTGTTGAGTAATTGAGACGGTTATTTTTCCTTCTGCTTTACAAGCGGACGAATGTGACAAAAATAATGAATCCTTTTCTCACATAAATATTTCGAAAGATTAATTATAGTTGTTAATGTTTACTCTGTTTCAACCTATACTATGATTGAGAAGAATACCGTTTCTGAATAATACCGAGAAGAATACCGTCTCCTTCTATTTCATTGTTTTCATTCATTTTAAAGTTGCGTTTCCTCTCTTCGTATTTACATATCTTAAACCCATCGCGTTATATTTGAAAAGGGTAACCGAAAACAATTAGAGCTGGATTTCAATAGTGAGAATTGCATCAATGAAGTTGAACAAGTCTTGAATATGAGGAATATTATTTCTCTCTAAGGTAACAATTACTATTGGGAATAATTAGAGCAGCAGAAATTTATTAGCTTCACATAATGTGTCTTTAGATGATAAATATCAAGAAGTGAAATGACAGCATTGTGCTATTGAATCGAAGTTGAAATATCTTATGAAAAACAACAAATATTTATATGATTTGTCTTTAAAATGATCCGTTAAGGGGTATTTCTGAGTTTTACTTCTGTATATGGAGTGATTAAAGAAATATTTGGTTAATCTCTGTTAGGAAATCGTAATTAATACAGATATTGGCAAAATTGTAGAAACTTGCAAAATTTATATGTTGTCAAAAAAGTTATAGAGAATTCGGTCCAGAAGAGCTAATAAGCTCGAGAATCCAGGATTCATCGACGTCGATTGCTGCAGTGAACGCAGAATTTCAAACTTTGAGAACAATCCTCGGCAGATTTTGTTTATTTGCTTCCACCTCTAGCATTAGATAATTAAATGAAGCCTGGATATGAAGCCTGCTGTGTGTTTTGTTTAACATCATCAGCCACATCGAGGTTTGCAAATTGCGACACATAGTGAGTATTTTTGCTACCTGTGCAGACATCATGTTTTCGGAGCAGGCGAGCGCTAATAAATTGGAAACATTGGTCCTCCAATACAGACAATAGCACAGAGAATGTGATTCCAATCTTTATGAAAGTTCCAGATTTTTTCTGTGAAAACTTGAATAGTTATCATTAATTTAAAAGTGTTATTATATTATTTACTTGTAATATGCTACTATATTTCAAATGACAGGACGTGTATCTTGTTACTAATAATCCAGTGGTTTGGATTCCAAGCAGGGGTTTGCATTTTTCGTATACCAGAGAGATAATTTCGCTTCTTACATTCGTATACAATAGTTTTTTGTAACGACACAGGCAAGATAATTACGATTTTTAACACTTTACAACAAAGTTGAAAAGTGTTCATGACATTGTTCATTCTGTTTGTCCTTCTGTCTGCCTGTCCGTTAGCACGATAACTGCCGTAAAAATGACTTTATCAAAATGAAATTTTAGTATGTTGTTCAGACGGTTTGTGGGACCTATGGAAATATAAATAAATAATATCACCCAATTCGTTTTGGATTGAACCCGGGTTGAAAAAATAGAATGAATTGAATCCTATGGGACCTAATTTTTCAAACACTTTTTCAGTGGATTTAAAATTCACAAATTGCTTCGAAAGTTTTAGGAAATATTCAAATTATCCCATAGAATATATAAAAAAATTTCAGCAAAATATATTCAGTGGTTTTTTAAATAAAAATTAAAATATTAATTACACTTTTTATATGAAGATGTCACGTGACGAGTATACGAAGGGATCACCTGATCCACTTCAAAACAAAATATGGCATCCATCTTGTGTCAAAATCGTGATTTTTAAAGTCCTTTTTAATTGATATTTAGTGATGTATCCGTCCTGTATCCGTCCTATTTTTGCTTAAATTCTGTGCATCTACATACTGAAACAACGCAATTACAATATATTTGAGTTTAAATGATCATCCAACTTTGATTATTTCTGCAATGAAGTCTAATTTTCGCTTGTGGAAAAAGTAAATACCAAAAGATGTAGAATGAGTTGTATAAGAATTGCTGCATTTCTTTAACGCAAAATTATTTATCTCATGCAAGTCTGCAATATAGCTGATATGAATGAAATATTCATTGATTTTAGACAGAAAAGGACGATTTTTCCGATAAAGTTTAAAGCATAGAGTTTAATTGCTTGTACCTCCATGGTCTTAAGTTTTTAACTAAAATTAATTATTGTATTATTGTGAAGAATGAAGTGAATGGAAGAAAATTTATGAATGAAATGCTGTTTTTATAGAGAGAGCCAGGCGTGTTATATTTCGATAACGTCATTTGAATAAAGTTCATTTGTTTTCGATGAAGTTTTCAAATATAAAAAAAAAATATTGTAATATTATGATAACTTTAAAAATATTACCGAGGAATGTATCGCATTTTAGAGATGCTTAAACCAGGAAATTTATATTTCAATGCCGTCATTTGAATGAAGTTCATTTTTTTTCGATGAAGTTTTAAGTTTTCAAATATAATAAATTAATGTAGTATTGTGATAATTTTAAAAATATTACCGAGGAATTTATCGCATTTTAGAGATGTTTAAATAAAATTGCATTGAATTTAGAAAGTGTTTCATAATGAATGCTTTATGCATGATTGATCTCTCTTGTTATGTGATGCACAATGCACAAATAAAATCAAAATACTGATGTGAGAAGCACATAACTTTCCCTCATTACTGCGATGAATTTACATCTTTCATAACCACAAAATGATGTAACTTATTTACAACAATGTTTCTGGGCTTTATTTCGAAATTGAGAAGGGAATGCTAGTTAACGATGGCGTGCAAAAATATTTCCATATTAGCATTTAACCCTATCAAAAGCAATAGAACTAACAATTAGAAAATAAAGGGCAAAATTTTTAATAAATTTTATTGTTTATCAATGCATAGTAAGTAGATTTGAAAATTGTCGAAAATTAGCTTAGTTAGGTTCTGCACCATAATCGATACTTTAAATGCGAAATATTTCAGTATTCTATGTGACTAGGTGCTACGGAAGAGTCTGAAATAATCTTTAGTAGAGGCTTAGAGGATCTGGAGGGGCTAGAGGCTTAGGGGATCTGGAAGGCCTCCCATTTTGTCCGCTGTCGGAGGAGAAATTGAAAATCTGTCTCCATTAGAGTGATCATACTATAAGTCTGCAAATATTAAGTTTTAAAATTTTGTAGGAGGTCTGTAGAAAGGCAGAAACAAGTTAGACGTAATTATATTATAAATGTATAAATAAACCTATATTTCGCGCAAATCTGACTTGAGGAGCATAGGAAAAACTGAGGGGCACCTAAAACTGGGAGGAATAGGAAGAATTGATAAACAGTACAAATCATTATAGTCATTCATTACACTTTTAGGATAGTTAAAACATAAGTATATCTATATGAAACTGATGGGCTTATGTTCATATCTGTTGATTCTTAAAAAGCCTAATTCTACCAAATTTTTTTAAAATTTTTATGAAATAGTGTCATTATTTTCCTGAAATTTATATCAACAGGGAAAGCGGTTATTTTGATAACCATTCAGTCATCTTACATATAATTGGAACATTTGCATATTATTTGATAGCGCTATGAAATAGTGTCTTTGTAATTTTTTTTTTATTTATTGTTATCTAGGTAGGAGTGGAGTGTAATTGATTATCTCAATGAATTACGTATATAAAATGTGAAAAGGGATTTGTTGTCGAATTTGAATTTTCAACTCTGTCATGATATATTTAATGCACTTTGTATGTAGAGTAAGTACAGACATATTATTCTAAATACTTTAGTTAGATCTGTGAACATAATATGTTTATATAGCAAAGTGCTTCTAACCTGTAACAGAGCGTGGCAAAAAGGCAAATAAAAAAGGTATTCAGTTAATACCCCATCACTAGCCGTGGACTATGGTTTTGCTCGTTAGTGCGATGAAATAATTAGTGATCACAAAACTCTTTAAAGTGTAAATTTGAGAATTTTTACTTTAGCACGGCTCAAGCTATGAGATGTGAAGTGAACATATATATCCTTACAGCTAGAATTTCAGAATTTAATTCTAAGGATTTTAAATTTTAAGAAAGACGGATTAAAATAAGGTTTCTATATTTAAATCTAAAAAAATCTGAAATCTTTTCTTTAAGGAGTTTTGTGCTCACTAATTGTCTTACCACCACCCTAACAGCATTTTTTTTCACAGTTACCTAAGATTTACGTCACGCTGTGACTTTGCGACGTCACAGGACGTCGCAGTGCGTCTCGGCAATGTCATATTGAGGTCACAGCCAAGTCATTTTGGTGATTTTCATGGTCGTTTGTGACGTCGCATATTATCTTCTTTTTGACGTCACATTGTAATTACCATTGTAATGTCGCCACATTGTTACGTGTTAATTAAATTGTGGAAACATCACAGAATATAGTCACAATGAAGTTACAAAGTTAGTAATACGTAACGTCGCATAGCAGTCACAAATATGATGTCACATTGTGACCCAGGTGCCATGTGACTACAACGTATCTGTCACATATGTGACGATGCGTGCTGTGACGGCAGCAATATGCTATTGAAAGGCATTCTACGTATACCACGCTTTCGCGGCAATGACCACGAAAGCGTGGTATACGAGTGGTGATGGAAGTTTATTTGAGCACTTTCTAGTTTTATGCAAAGCAGGCGTCACTTCACTGCATTCCAAAACGCTTAAAATTTATTTTAGGGCGAGGCTGAAAACGCTTTCCTCCGTTTATGGATTCAAAGTTAAAATACTTCTACCAGAAAAATTCTAAAATCTTTTATTTAAAGAGTTTTGTACTCTCTTCCCATAACATTTTTTCGACATGCTGACGAATAACAGTAAAAGCAAAACTACTTTTTTGGAATAAAATTGTGCATTTAATTATGTATCAATGCATATTCTGTCTGCATTATGCTATGCACTGTATCATGTTTACGTTAATATATGTAATTTTTTTACGTTTATTTACCTTAGGTTAAAAGTTTTGATTTAATTTACAGTTAAACTTATTCCCCACATGGATATTTGCATATCTCAACCTCTCTCGTAATGTATAAAATGACTAACTAAGAATCATTAGGGATAAATTGGAATAGTAAGAATCATATCAATGAAGCTGAACATGTCCAGAAATTTCTATGCATAATATTTCATTCTGAGATAACTATTGCCATTGGGAATAATTAGTAAAGCAGAACTTTATTAGTTTTGTATAATGTTTCTTTAATGATGGCAAATATCTCGAGGCATATTGCATAACATAAACGCGTTATTAGTTCGAGATTAAAACTCTTATGAAATCCATCATATATGTTTTTTTTTCTCTTTACAATGTCTCCCTGAAGGTTATCAAAATTTTATTCATCCATTTAAAATATTTATTTAGGGACGTGAATTTGCCATTCAATCAAATACGCTATGTGAAATTAAAACTATAACACAAGGAAGGGGAAACCACGATTCACCTTACTTATGGACGGGAATAGTTAAGCAGAAAATAATAAATTATAAAATTTCCTGAGGAAAAGGGACAAAAGTTACATAGGCATACTTGTCTAAATATGTCCTCGTTTGTTAGCGATGCATTTTGCTACTGGTTAATAAAGCTATTTAATGCCAGTCTACATTCTAAGTCACTCAGAAAAATACAAATCCAGGAGCTGTCGAAGATAATTTAACAATAGACATATACAAAAGACTACGGGCATGTATCCCAGGCTTCCGTTCCGAGAAATAGACGGATATCTTTACTCCAATGTGATAATCAATTCCTAAAATACTCACTTTCACGATGTAGATGTTGACTGCTATTACTGTAGTAAAAACATATTGTATATGATACGTACTGAGGATATGCTATGTGTGATATACAGAGGCTGTTCACACATTTTTTAGACGATGTATATTGTATTCACAAAACTAAATTACATAAAATTCTTGTGTTTTAAATGTTCAATTTGACATCCCTTATTCTGAACTATCTTTCGACACCGCAATTTCCAGGATAATAATGCCTTTTGAAGTGTCAGAAGAGGTATTCTATCCCATTCCTCCTGAACAGCTTTCCAGAGTCCTGTAAGAGTTTTGGGACGACGTTTGGATAATGCAGATTTTAAAAGTCCGAAAGCACAAAAATCCATAGGTGATACATCGGGAGATTTAGTAGGGATATCAGTGAAGGGTATGGCCTTGATACCAGTTTTTTGTTCCATTTCTTTTAGGAAATTTACAGTGGATTTTGATGTGTGACTGCTAGCTTTGTCCTGATGGAGTCTCACAGATTGATGGCACTGTGGGTAAAGCGATGGTATTTCATTCAGAAAAATTGGCGATAAAATATGTTCCTGATAGTATTTGGAGTTAATCTTGACATTTTTTCCCACTCTCTTTATTTTTAACTTGCTATTATAAGAAAAACCAGCAACAATCATGAATCCCTTAGAAAAACTTTCTTTCGATTCTTTGAACCATGTACTTAAATTTTTTTCTCCCTTTTTATGATAATAAATGGCTCTTTTTTTGTTGCAATCATTTAAATACACCCGTGATTCATCTATTGTGACAATTGTTTTCCATTTTTCTTTGGATAAGTGATTCTCATATAGAATTCTGCAGCGTGTCCTGCGTTCAGCGATATGATTTGGAAGAAGACGATGCACATTGCGTTTTTTCGCTTTCTTAAGATTTAAATCAACGTTCATCATTTTGTTTACAGTGGACACCGAGCATTTTAATGATTTTGCAACTGTCCTTTGACTAGGGGGATTTTTTATTAACATTAAACAACGTACCTTTGCAATATTCGAAGATGTCCGTTTTTTCCTTGGATACTTGTTTGGAATTTTTGTCCCACTTGAGGCTCCAATTTGACGTTTTTTTCCTTTCCTGTTGACGATATTACCTATCGACGCTTTAGATATCACAAAACCATAACTCTCACATCGTTTTTGGATAACAGAGTATACATATTTCTCTTCGGAAAGAGCATAAATGTAGCCTGCGAACCACTGTTTTGTTAAAAACGCCATTTTTGAATAAAAACAAAACTTTCAAGCCGCAGACGATAATTTTGACTTTTAAAAACATAGTACAATTGGAATTATTTCTTTTGCAGCAAACGATTTTTTATTACCGCTTAGCAAAATCGTCTAAAAAATGTGCGTACAGCCTCTGTATATTATAATTTATATAGACTGCTATTTATATTTAGAAACATAATAACTCACATTCCTTCTATTCCTAACCAGTTTTAAGTTATTTTCGTATACAGGGTAATTAAAAAAGGATGGACCAAACTTTATGAGGTGGTAGTACACACCAAACCAAATATTTTTCGTCATAGTTGACCAGGTTGAAAATGAAAAGTAAAGGCGTTACAGGGCGCTTACACGTCGAACGGTCAAGTCTTACTTACTGATCGAACGGTCAAACCAAGCGTTTCGTAGAGATCGTTCAGCTGCCGGGTTGTGGGTTCGAGTCCCACCTTCAGGCATGGATGTTGTGTCGTTGAGCGTAGTGTGTTCCGCCCCCACTGGTGCTCCGAAGCAGCGTCATGTGACGGCTAAATAGTTCACGATCTGACTGGTGTATAGGCGAATGGTGAGTATCAAGTGTCTGGCCATTTGTAAAAAAAAATCTCTCAGCGGATGATTAAAGTAAATGGAGAGCTCACCATGCGTAATCGAATACAAATGACTGTAGTTCTCTCAGCGGATGATTAAAGTAAATGGAGAGCTCACCATTGGTAATTGAATACAAATGATTATAGTTCTCTCAGCTGATGATTAACGTAAACGGAGCTGAACAACAAAGAGAATTAGAAGGAAAATGTCAATAGCACAGTTTTAAAACTTTGTCTGAAAGGATTTACTGTCTATTCGGAATCAACAGTAAATCGGCAACAGAAGTCTTCTATTGTCATAATATAGATATATGTAAATTGCTTTCATATTCAACTACGATAAAATAAACAAAGTATGCTTGCACAGGAATCTACTGTAACCTGTGCTTTATATCACAGATGGGTACAACGTCATTAATTTTATTTGCATGCACTTATGAATAGTTGACCACTATTTCACAGTATTGATACATTTATCAACTGGCGAAGTATGACATTTATTTATTACAATTACCATACTTATTTCGGATGTCGATTACTACTAATAAGACAATGTTACCCAAAAGTGAAATTAATATGTTTCTTAAATCTGGCTTTGTAGTCGCTGTCTTCTTGTTTATAACTTCTCTAATGCTTTTTTGATGGCGTTACTTATTCAATAGGACATTTCACTAGACTGGGTTACATGAAGAGTCCTTCATCAGCCAATATCCCAGGAACTATGACAACTAGCTATCCATTTCTTGTGCCATAGTGTGGAAAACCCCAATGGTCCATACCAGGGTATACACCGTGGACCCCGTGTTTTGGGGGGATAGGTGTTAAGAGCCATCTTGGTATCGTTTTCAAATAGAGGAAAAGTCAATTTGAAAGTAGTAGAACTAATCAAATTTGGGAAAACATATTTTAGTACCATAAAAAATATAGAAATGAACCTGGCAGACTCACCCCCCCCCCATCCAAAAAAAAATAAAAAAAAATCTTAAAACATCGAAACGCAATAATTGAGAATTTAGACAAGGCAAGAGTATGTGAATGCATAACAGACAAATTTCCAGTTGGCATACCTCCCTTGCATTCCATTTGTATACTAGTATACTCTTCGGAATCAGCATAAAGCAGGATATTTCAATTTTATGTAAACATGTCCCGGATACAGTCATTTAGACAGCTTCCCGCTTTGTTTTTCGCATTTGGAGTGCCTCTTTCAATATTTTGTTATGGAGCCAAAACATTTTTGCACTAAATTTGACTAGCTCTATGTCGCACGACATGTTGACATTTCGAATACAGATGGCGATCAAGTTAAATAGCGCTTTAAATGCATCCACGAGAACCAATTGGAACTCACACATATTTAAACAGTGTGCATCCCCTCCATCACCAACAACAAATGAGAGAAGGTGGTATGAAACCACAGGGGGAAGAAAAAAGTGTTTCCAGAGATTTCGAGAAGCGTCGGCAGATTCAATGTTCGACAGCATCCTAAAAACACGTAAATTTAGGAGTATCAAAACTCTCCTGCGATCGCACAAAGAAAACGTGGATCATCAATGTGATGAGTATGTGCATAGTGAATACAAATGACGTATCAAGTATACGCAGGCATCCAGCAAAGTGTATTCTCGACAAAATATCAAAGTGAAAATGAGGTATTTATGCAAATTTCATCTGTTAATAGTGTTAATGGATGGCACGTAACATATATCAATTATGTAGCAGCAGTACTTGAGTAAGAACTCAAATCTTAGTAAAGAACTATTGCGTTTCAAAAACAAGAACTGCATATATTTTCGGTATATAGTAATAACTTGTTATAAATATATGTGTCACTTAAAGAATTGTTATAGATATATGTGTCACTTAAATGATTTTATGAGTAAACTTTATGAATTAATCAAGATATTTATATATATGAAATTAAAGAATTGATCAATTTAAATCAGAGTTATTATTACATGTCTTGAATGTTATTCTGTCGTACTCGAGAGCCGTAAATTTCATACTCCACCCTAAGTGAAGGCATCAAAGGTAAGTCCTTGTATAGTAAAATTGTGGTAAGGACAATTTACCTTATGACACTCTACAACTTTTCTTATTGACTTTTTCCCTTATCTGCAAAAGAGGCCGAGATAGGCCCCCTAATCCTCCAAAATTGGGGGCTACATAGACTTCATTGTGTGAGTCATAGGGGTTTCCTATACAACGGAACATCAAGTACATTGCTAACTGCCATATTTTGTGTGATATTGACCTGAGGAAGGAATTTCCTTGTAACCCTGTATAAAGACAAGACCTAAAGTGTACACCCAAGGACCTTTAAATCCGAAGATGTTTGAGTTTCTTAAGAACCTTCCTAAGGACTCTATATTTCACATGTTATTAAGAATAATTACTCCTTTATTAAATATATTACTTTTATGGAATTTCAAATACAAATCAAGTTTGAAACAAAATTTTGTCACACTATCCAAAAAGCATTTCTGATGTTATACAACTCCTAATAACTTCATAATTCACTTTCCATAAACTGTCATTCCTCTAAAGCCCCAGCTACAAAATAATCTAAAAATCTTTAACTATCATAAAATTAAAGTAACTATCATAAAATGTTAATGAAAGTTTTATCTAATATAGCTCAACTTTTCGCACATTTGATTCAATTTAACTCCGGCGAGTACACAAGGAAAAAGTTTATTATTAAGGCCTGCATCAAATTTACATGCAAATGAGCTACCGAGCAAATTAGGGATGACAAATTTTCGTAACTCTTAAAAAAAGAGTACATTCGTTAGCGCAAAAGCTTTGTATCAGGAAAAATCGATCAGACAGTAATAAAAAAGGAAAACTGCGAAATTATGTACTCCAGAAAAAGAAAGAGAATTTTAACATGGTTGTCACTTTCTTTTAAAAAGATGCTGAAAAGTGTTTTCTTTCAGTGTCATAGAATGTATTGATTGGGAAGTATAAAAAGTTCTGATATGCGGTGTAGCATTAACGATATGCGTATGTCAAGAAGGGGATAATTATTGATATATTATGTCAGGAAATGTGAGAAAAGGATGATTCTTATTTCGCGAAATGTTAATGCGTTTTGCAGATAAGAAGTCTTGGAAAGTTTGTTTATAGGACATGAAGCATGTCAAGGAGTGAACTGTGTTTATATTAAACATTAAAGTGACAGTTTTAGTTGATAATACATTTTGGGGGGAGGAGCAGATTGTTTGGTTGCTATATTGGAATGTGTACGCACATTTACTTGCCTGGATTGCAATTGAAAATACAATCATCTTTTTAAACTATACATTTACTCATTACAGCCAAAGCTGAATACTAGCGTTTAAGATGGTAGTTATACATTCTCTCATATCTCAATGCTTAAAATCTTATTTTATATATATTGTTGTGAACGAGCAATATTCCCTTTGACGTCTCCCCTTTCGTCTGTTTCGAAGGTCAGGCAAAGAAAACATAGTACATTATGTAAGTATGACATGACCCCAAGGTTTCCAAGTTAGAAGAAGGGTTTCCAGATTTGGCGATTTATCGCCGATTTAGCGACTTCCGGAATGTTCTAGAAACTTTTGGATAGATCGATTATTCCTTGAGATATAGAGATTTCCAGAAGTTTCTCTAGAGCCACTATAAAAAGACTCATCCCTCCTTTGGAGTGGAGTTGACGAATTGACGTAACACGAGCTACATTAGACTGTGCATTTTGTCAATGTTTTGAGAATAGTAGCTGCTGTTTTGTGAAATTACTTTCCTCAGAATTCTATGAAAAATATAAGTTATTTTGTGAAATTAGTGAAGCAATTAAGTGCTGTTTGATTGTACATTGTTCCTGTTTACTTTGTGCTTTTGAATAAACGTTAATTATTCAGAAACTTCGACTCGTTCTTTTATCCTGCGTATTCACCTACAATTCTAGAGGATACGTTCGAAGCAATATGATAAATCACACAAAGACATGTGTTATGGATCAAGTGATTAATGAGGTTTCTATACATAATTCCCGAGCATTATGTATAATTACCAGAGGTGTCGGGCAGAGTGATAAATATTTGTTTATTTATGACTGTGTTTACTGCTTCTTACTCTGCGGTGAATGTGATATCCATTACTGGTGCATTAGGTTGGCTGTAGAATTAGGTGCTGAAAGTTCTATAATTATTTTAAATAGGTTTGATCGTACAGAAAAATACAAGTGTATGGTTATAAATTTGAAGATTTTCATTATTATTACTATTATTATTTTAAATTATCCTTACAGAATAAAATTATTTAATTTTATGTAGACTTAGGTAAACAACTAAATTAATATAACTAATTTTGTTATGAAACATTATAAATATCAAATGCTTTATTTTGCTAAAGTGTTTATGTGTGATTTACTTTTATAGTTTGTGCTTTTATACTGAGATAGAGTGAGACTTGAATGAATTATCCGACGTTTTTCAGGTCCTACATAAGCGCCCACAACTTTTATAATATACAGATAACACCACTCAATTTCCTATTTGTCGTTTTTAAACAAAATATTTTTCCACGCTATTTTTTTTCATACGCAACAATGTAGGCTGTATGACTCGAGTGTTAATACGTCCTAAATATGCTAATTTGACACGCCTTAAAAAGCACGCAGAAAATACTTGAAATCGCTGAAACGCAAATCCGAAGTTCCTTTTAAAAATTTTAGATTTTCGGTTTTTAGTTTAGTTTTCGTTTTTAGAAAGTTTTGGTTTAAAAACTAGATTATCGTATTTTATGATCCAATTCGTGTCCGCCATTTTACGTCATTCAAGACTCGGAAGTTCGTGATTTGAAGCTAATCAGGAGGGACAAAATATACTTTTACCGTGATAACTATAATTAGAAATACAAATAATTGCTTAAAAAGTAAATCTATTTTGGATTTTATTGCATATTTATCGCAATACCTTTGATGATAAATTGATTGCAGATACCACCTGCGAAAAAAAAGGGGGCATTTTTGCAGATTCGTCTGAGTGAATGGATTTGATAAAATGCCAGACCACGGCTGATTTTCTGTTTTAGAAGCTCGTAAATTCATTTTAATCCAATAAAACTATTTAGCCGCCACCTATTGAGCCGTTTCGTCTGAGGACATTAAGTGCCTCTGTACAAAATTTTGCAGCTGCCCAAAGCTTCAGTTTTTCGCAAGAGACGACACTCATGTATTCGTACAGATACACTTTCACATATATAATATCTTCTTTTATTGTGTAAGATGGAGCAATATATAGCCAATGTGTAATATTCCCACACCAGAATATTTTCTTTTAAGAACCAGACGGAGAAAGCACCCGTGCATGCTTTTCCATGGCGTGAACGTAGGGTTACAAGAATTCCGATGGCCTAAGAAAGTTTGTCAGATTTGACGGTTTATCGCCAGTTTGGTAACATTAGGTGACTACCCGAATTTTCGAGAAGCACCTCGAAAGAACGAGTGTTCTACATGATATGAGCGATTTCCAGAAGTTTCTAGGGCGAGTATACAAAAGGAATCATCACTCAGTCGGAAAGCAGTTGACGAGATACGAGCTACATTGAATTGTGACTTTCTTTAATCTTTTGAGAATAGTACCAGCTGTTTTGCAGAATTACTTTCGTCAATGTTTCAAGAATAATATCAGTTATTTTGTGTAATCAGGAGTATTTAAGTGCTGTTTGACTGTATATTGTTCCTGTTTGCGTTGTGCTTGTAAATAAACGTGTTAGTTATCCATAAATTTGGACGCATTCTTGTATCCTGAGAGCACACCCACGATTCCAGGGGGCACTTCGTAACAAATACCTTTGTTCATTTTAAAGAAAAGTGGGTATTGATGACAGCTTTTGAGTGTTGTGTCAAAAAACTGGTTTGATGTACACCTGAAGAAATTACATAAATAAATAGCACGTACATGTTGTATTGCATAACAGTTATGCCTTTTTGTCGTAAATATCCTTAGCCAAGAGGATAAATTTCGGGGCGCCTGTGCGTAAGCACTTATTCTCACATAGAAAATAGTTATATGTCCAATTTTTTAATGTTCACATAGACGAAGGTGTCTCGTCATTACTGTGTGCAGGATGTAGTTGTAAAGGTTATTCAGATATTGCTGGATTTTGATCTTGTCTTGGTATTGGCCGACTGCCTAGAAGAATTAAGAAAGGGACGGGTCGAAGAGAAAGCATAAGAATACAAATTAAATTAAAAATTAAAATTAAGGGGAACATTTAAAGTGAATTGCAAGCAGGCTGGAGTCAATTTAGCTAACTAATAAGCAATCGTGCCATGTCAGCGGGTATTGATCTAATGACGAATAGGCGCAGATGTGGCACTATCTATAGTCGTTCAGATCGAAATCAGCTGAGGTGACACCAGATTAGGAAGACTCATATTTCGCTTTTTTCCAGGGGACCTATAGGACCGACTAGAAGGTTGCGAGGACGAAGCTTTCTTAGGTAACTAAGGGAAGTGTAGTAGCTTTGATCTGCGTCTCTCAAACATTGCTTGCTTGAATTCTTCTTGTAAAAATTTCGAGTATTGCGACAAATCTGCTCTTCAACGCAAGATACTTTGAGGTCATATTGAATAACTTTGTTTTGCATAAATCGAGGAGCATTCACAATGGATCGAAATGATTTGCTTTGGAATACTTGCAATTTCTCTATGTGCGTTTCTGCAGCCTATCCCCAGACAGGACAGGCATACAGAAACGCCTGTGGAATGATTTGGTTGTAAACAATAAGTTTATTATGATGGAGAGGTTGGATTTTTTTACCGAGAAGTGGACAACGGCGGAATATGATTTATTTACGCTTTTCAACTTATCAGTAATATGCTCTGAAAATAGCATATGGGCGTCGAGAGTGACGCCCAAATATTTTTCAGAGTGGCAGAATGGGATGGGTTAGTTAAAAATATTTAAGTTGAAATCATGTCTAAGTTCTCTGTAGTTAGGTTTGAATATACATACTGCAGTCTTGGAGACGTTAATTTTGATTCCCCAGGTCACGAGCCAGTGCTCAAGTCTATGTTTTATGTAACTTTGTAGTGTATTGATAGCGTTGTGTATTGAGCAGCTTCGAGTTATCAGTGCTGCGTCGTCTGCAAAGACGGCCAGCTTAACTTGGGGCATCTTCAGTAAGTCATTGAAGATGTTGAATAGCAGTGGACTGAGATTTCCACCCTGTGAAACCCCAACACTGATTGGACGAATAGAAGAGAGTTTTATCAACTCCTACGCGGAAAGAACAGTTAGTGAGATACGAGTTGATGATCGCCAAAAGTTGTGTCGAAATGCCAAATCGCACAAACTTGGAAATAAGCCCTGGAAAATACGTTTCATCAAACACCTTATTGATGTCGAAAATACTATGGTGGTATACTGCCTGTTGGAAGAGTTTTTGTGGATAGTTTCGACCACAGGCAAAAGTTGGGATTGTTTGGAATGAGCAGAAATCCATGCTGGTCTGGAATTAAAGCATTATTCAGTCTGCAGACACTATCCAGACGTTTTAACAACACCAATTCGTAAATTTTAGAGATGCTTGATAATAGGCCTATTGGTCTGTAGCTGTCATCTAGGGTAAAATATAGATTATTTTTGACCAATGGCATAATGAAGACAGTTTTCCAACTTTGCGGAATAAAGCGAAATTTGAGCATTCGATTAATGAGCACGGTCAACCAGCATAGATAATTAATAAGAAGGTTCCTAATGATGCCATTATTAATTTTATCAAGGCCGGGTGACTTTCGTACCTTGATACCCCTGATGATGTCAGTAATTTCAGCCAAAGTGATGTTGTCATTGTCATTTGGTATATCTGTGTGTTGTGAGTTGTGATTGGTCGACTGCAGATTCTCGTCAATATCTTTGTAGAGATGGCTGAAATTTTGATTTATGGAGTGAATTGGAGTTCCAAGCTGTCTGTTATGGTATTGCTTTTTCTTCCGCTGTCTGGGCGAGTCTATTAGGGCCGCTAATGGGCGGAATTGTAGTTTTCTTGGTTTTGAGATTTTTAGCTGTTCGCCAGGGACTGCTATCCGTAGTTGTGAGACTTTCTAGGTGTGTGCGCCAGTTTTGCTGGGTGTCTGTTTAAGGGGACTCGGTACCCTTTGAACAATTTTTTTTGTTTAAGCACTTTACAATACTCTTTTTGCATATTATTAAAGGATTTAATTAAGGAAAATTATTTTATCAAGAAAAAAGACAATTCTACTGATACAATTTGAAAAATTTAATTTTTTTTAAAAATTTCAATAATTTTTAAAACCTATCTTCTCCTACAATTTCTAACTTTTTGCAACCCTTTTTTTTATAAGGTTCTTTGAAGTGTCTTCTATAACTTTAAGGATCAGATTTTTAAAAAGTTAATTAGTTCGGGAGAAAAAAAATAAAATGTTGATACATATGTAAAAATTCAACAAAAAATTGAGTTTTTTGTACATATCTATTTTTAAAAAAAAAACTTTTGATTTTATTGCAAATCCGATCCTTAGTTTCATAAAATGCACTATAATGAACATTCAGAAAAAAAATCAAGTCAATTGAGAAATACATATTTAAGTTTTAGCATTTTGAACATATTGATATATTGAAAAAACACGAACTGAGAAAAAGCACTTTAAAGGTTTTAACTTTGAAAAATTATTCCAAATCCATTTTAAATTACTTTAAATGTTATTTTATATTATTTATTATACACTTACTTTTAAAACTGTAGCTGTTTCATTGAATTTAACTATATTTATTTTATATAAGTGATCATTAGCCGAAACCTTAGTTGTCACACATTGAAAAGAAAATCGAGAAAAAATATAAATAAAAATTGATTTTACAAAATTCATTATTATTTTTACACCATGAAATACAATTGACTCATTTTATTAGGATATAGCTTCACTATAAATATGATGATGTTTATATTATAAAAGAAATACAAGATTTGAAAATATATTCATATCATAAAAACACACAATATTTCGTAACCTTATGCATATCATTTCTGCATAACTACCATTATTACTTAACTTTCTTTTAAAAATACCCTGCACTGTATGTTACACCTTCCTTTTTTTAACTAATATGTCTCTTTTTAAAATTGCTTTTTTAACCAGGTTACGTGCAAGTTGATATTTTGCATTTCGTCGTTTTTGTCGAAACATTTTTTTTCGAAAATCGAGCGCAACACAGAGATTCATGGAGCACTTTCCTAAAGGTACACCTAAAGCATTCTGTGCTTCTTTTATGCAGCGCAGTGTACCTTTATTATATTCACACACAGCTTCCATTACACAGAGTTTTACTCGTTTTTTATGTACAAATGTTTCTTTAGGACATTTTGCCCACGTCGCACTGTGTAAGCTTTCGTTTGCATTTTGAGTTCCACAGTTTATGCACGATATTAACTAACGAAAGCAGATCGGAAAAAGTAAACAACGTTTCTTTAACAATTAAAAATATGATTAAGCACTTTCATCTTCTTCCTGGTAAAAATATTTTGTAAAACAGGGAGAATTCAGTTGCAGATGGGATGTAAACAGAGCGTAAACAGAGAAGTAGGCGTGGTATTTAAAGGGACACAGTTGCAGTCAAAAGCCTTTTTAATATATTTATAGTTCTCGGATCTTCACGAAACTTTGTCAGGATATACTAGGGATGTCAAGGTAAATTTTAAGCAAAAAATTTGAAAATCGGTATTTTCGTCATTTTTCACCAAATGAAGGGTACTGAGTCCCCTTAAATCAGAACCTTGATTTCGTTATGGAAGTTACGGAATTGTACGCCGTCAATTGGGTACCTAGTGTGGTGCTAATCTTTCCGTAACCGGTTCCTCTGCTTAATTTTGTCCCTAATATCATCTGGAAGAGTGTGATGATTAGGTCTGGAATGATTTGGTTTCGAGGCTGCAGCTACTGCCTCGAGCAGAACATGATTTATATGTTAGACATATTTTTCAATATCTTCTTTGGTAATTTTGAGAGAGGATGGAGTGCTAGCGTTTTCAAGGGTATAACGAAATTTATCTCAATTTGTATTAAGCTCTGTAGGATGATTTAAAGATATGTCATCAAAGTTAAGGGTCAGAATTACAGGAAGGTGATCAGATGTCAGACTGCAGTCTGCGCTGATCACATAGTTATAAGGAATGCTCGGGAAAAGTGACAGATCGATAGTTAATAGTTTCCTTCCTGCAAAGAAATGAGTCTGTGTGGGCGGAGCTACGATCCTGAAGTTGGCGCATTGTGCCAATCGTTTTAGAGATACACCATACTATTTCGAAGATGTGTCCCAGTTTGTATGGCGTGAATTTAGGTCACCAGCTATGATCATGAGTTCTAAAACTGCTCAAAAGTCGTTGGTTGGAGAATTTCTGATATTTAATGTAGTGATATACACTGAAGTAAGTGCAATCGGGACCAAATTTGGAATAGTGACTTTGATAACAGTGACCTCCAGCTTCGTAAAGACCGGGACGCTTAGACGATGGTGAGGAATATTAATCTTCAGGTAGAGTACAGTGTCACAACAGGCGTACACCCCACCCCCATGACGTAATGGGCCTGTACTGAAAGTAACCTGCATAGTTACAAATTGCTGGACAGGTGGGCGAATCCAGATGGGTCTCAGAGATCATAAAAATATAAAAAAAATATTGTTTACAACATAATCACTCAGGTCGTCGAGTGTTGAACGCCCTCCATTTGTGTTCTAGAAGCCGAATTTGAGAGACTGCAAGCAATGGGAAGCTGAAAAAGAGGACATGGCAAAAACCAAAGGAAGGCTGCTGGAGTGGCCGGGGCTAGCCAGGGCATCATAGCCCTGATAGTAATAAAAGTTCCAGATCCTATCAATGTCCATCGACGCCGTACGGAGGTCAGGGAGAGCAAGTAGGAATGCACGCAGGACCATGTCCTTGTTGTGCGTGCTTCTCATATGAATGAGTGTCGAAAGAAGGACGGTATAGTCAACACCAGTGTTGACCATGGTTTTTGAATTTTGGTGGCGTCTCTAGGGACGTGGGTTTAACAATTTGTTTGCTAATTTGGTACGGGGGGGGGAGTCTCCTCGATTTGTCCACTGACAACGGTAAAAAAATTTACATTGGTTTGACACAAGCGTCTTGAAAATGACGGCTTTGATCTCCAATTCTGTATGCTGGAGTAGGGTTGGTGAAATTGTTAAAATTCCTTGAAATAACTCTATTATTGTGGGAGGCCCTACCTTTGCTAGTCACGGGCGAATTGCCCTTGTTTCTCGGGCAACCTCTGCAATTAGCTGCGTGTGGGCCATTAGTTGCAGCACAACAAGTAAGTGGCCTTGCAGTCTTTGGCAGATTGGAGCTCCGTACATTTAACACATCTCAGTGGCAATGTGCATACCTGTAGCAAGTGAAAATATCCGGCACAGCTATAACACTCGCAGGCAAAGCCTTTGTTATCTGGTTAGGGCTCCAGCTTCACTTCCGTGCCTAGCAAATTATTAATTTCTTATAAATCCTCTGAGTTAGTCCCGCTTAACCTGCAGGTAATAATGGGGAAGGGTTGTTTATTCCCCCTCTAATTCATACGGACATTACTGAGTAGATCGAAGCCCATGGCTTGCATGACCTCTGTAATTGTATCAATTTTGGTTGCTATTGCTAACCCCAGGATCACGTTCTTGACCAGCCTATCGTCTTTCATGATAAAAGTAATGAATTGTACACCCACCTTTTAAGGTATGTGATGCACTCTCAAAAATAGTTTTCAGTTTTCACCATGCAACCGAAAAATGTCCCTACTAGTTTGCTGGTGATGCCAGGGGCTCTATGCGCCGAACTGGTGAATATGGCCGACCAATCAGGTTGCAAGGCGCTGATCAGTAGAAGAGATCGAAATGGGGGGGTAGGGAAGACCCGGTGGGGGCACCTACGTCCTTCTCAGTGCCGCTTTTCTCAAGCTGAGAAGTAGTTGAATACTTATTGGTGGGCTCAGAAACCACCGCTTTTAGAGCTCTACAATCTTTTAAAGCTAGTTTGATAATGATGCCATCGTCATCGACCTCAGTCCTTTTATTAAGATATCCTGAAAGGTTTCTATTACTTGATTTACAGTTGGGCTCAACGTTAGAGTCCATGTTTTTTGGAATACCCAGCATTTAAATTTAGATTTTTAAGAGAATACAACAGTGTCCACGTTGGGGGCTTTAGGAGCATCCGTACCTACACAATCCTCATTACTATCAATATTACAGATTACATGATTTACAACAACATTGCTACTAGCATTATTATTATTAAGTACACTACTATCAACATTAGGCATAGCATTAACAATATTAGTACTATACTCAGAGACTTTAGGGGGTCTCAGCTATAGGAGCAGGGAGGGGGGGGGGGGGGTTCAAGAAGAGAAAATTTACAAACTCCTACGCAGTCGACCATCTTATCCAGGTCAACTTACATCTTGGTGCAGAGGTTCATTAGCTCAGCCATCGATACCTTTTCTTCCACGGTCTTATTTCGTATGTGCCTCAGTAACAGGATCTTGTGTTCAAGTTCAAGAAACGTTGTCTTTAATTCGAGCACGTCTTCACGAGTCACACATTGTGGAGGGAATCACACACTACTATCATCTCACTCTCCATTGTTAACACGTGCTCAGGCGTTTCCCTGAGCTCCACTATTCGTTTCGGGAGCACTCATCGACACGACCTCACTGCTCGGAGTCCAAGCTCCGAAACCAAGAGAATGAATCGAAGAGAATAAATCAGAAGAAGAGAATGAATCGAAGAGAATAAATCAGAAGAAGAGAATGAAATCAAGTAAGGAGAATCAGAAGAGAATGAATCGTAAATATCTTTATACTAACACAGTAACACGATATGTTACTAATAAGGAGGCGGAAACACATCGGGGGTATTATTCTTGCAGCGAGACCTAGCGGTTGCGAGTGCAGACTGAGCTCCGGATTTTTTAAATGTCAGCGAGTATAGGATATTTAGTCGGTTGTGTGTGCCGGCCGGCATGAAAGAGCTCGCGAAGCAAGCTCCAGGGGATGAGGGGCGTCAGTTACTAAGGAACGGTCTGCAATGTCCGTATTACGCCCTTTGTAGCTGACGTCACGAAAGTCCTAGCGAAATGATTTCAAGGAGCACCAGCGCGTAGAATTCGAATCCTCCAAACACACAAAGCGTGTTACGGGCGTTGGTGAGCGTAGCGAGCACGGAGCGGAGCCTTTAGTAGACTGAATTTTAGCACATTTGATCAAAACTAGGTCCAGCGAGCATGCAACGAAGAAAGCTATTATTAAGTTTTGCATTCAATTTGCGTGCGAATGGATTACAAAGAAAGTTATGGATAACTAATTTTCGAAGGACAATCAGTCATGAGAAAACTTTGTATCGGGAAAATGGATAACAAGTAAAAAAAAGGGAAAATGCGAAATTATGTAGTCGCTGGCAAAATGCATTTTTAACGCTATTGTCACTTTTTCAGGAAAAATGTTGGAACGTGCTTTCTTTCTGTGTCATAGAATATATTGATTGGGAAGTATGACGTAATTTCGATATAGTGCCGTATTAAAACAAAATGGAATGTCAAGAAGATGATAATTATTGATATTTTCTATCAAGAAATTTCAGAAATATGTAAATCAAATATATAGGTTATTTTACGAATTATGTTTCATCGATAGAGAAAGTTGCTTAGTTGTTTTACATTCTGTGAATATATTAAGAAATAAAATGTACTTTTATTAAACTGTGTGTTGATTTTTAACTCTCTCTAATTATTTAAAATTTTGAGGTGTATATTTTTTTAATTCTGAGATGATTATTTAATAATATTTTGCATTTGACGGGATTAAATTTTAAAATGTCTTCATCTTTCTTTAAGCTGTATAGATTGTTTCAGCAAAGTTGACCTTATTTTTCGAGTTCGGTAACTGGTTTTTAACACATACCAAATGTGAACATTTGTTAAAATTTATTACAAAACTAGATCAACGTAGTTTAATTTATAGAGTGAGAGGTATTTTGATAAAAATAGGAGTTTAACTTTTTATACTGTCCCTTGAACAACTAAAAGGCATTTGAAAAATTTGCACTGTCCAATAAAGAGATTGTATAAAAATTTTGACCACCCCCCGCCCATATTTTTTAAATTTTGATCTACCGGAAAAATTATATAAAACAATTCTATAACTTTTAACAACTTCTGAAATTGGAAGTAGGTGTCCAATTAACTTTCCTTATGGTGCTATTACACACGGCAATTTTTATTGTCGAACTTCGGCAATTCCGCCCGTCAATCATACTTTAGGCTCCTCCTCTTTAACAGGTCCCTTCTCTCTAATCTCGCCGATTTCATTTCAGAAAGCAGTCTTTGGTGTGTTTTTCGTATAATTTGAATCTTTTATATCCTAAAGGTGTTTGTAATTTGTTAAAAGTTCAATTATTATTTTTCCATCTCCAGGTTTTAGAAATTCCTCCCGGCAATGATACTTTAGGCCCCTCCTTTCGAAAACGCCCCTCCTTTCTAATACTGCCGAGTTCATTCCAAGAAGCATTATTTAGTGGGTTTTTTTTTCGTATAATTTGGATCTTTTATATGCCACAGGTGTCTGAAACTTGGTAAAAGTTCTATTATTATTTTTACATCTCCAGACTTTAGTAATTCCGCCCAGTATTTATACTGTAAGCCCCTCCTTTCTAACAGGCCCTCCCTGTTTAGTGCTGCCGATTTCAGGAAGCATTCTTTAGCGTGTTTTTTCGTATAATTTGGATATTTTATATCCCACAGGTGTCTGTAATTTGGTAGAAGTTCTATTATTTTTTCCATCTCCAGATTCTAACGTAATTGAGCTGCTTCAACTTCATTCAACGTATTTGCATTACAGTCGCCATCGCCATCTTGAATGCAAATGAGAAGAGGGAAGGCGGAGCGTAGTGACATCCAATTTTATCGACCTCTGATTGGTTCGCCGCTCAGAAATTGAGCAATTTTTATTGCTGAGTACGAACGAATTGCGGCAATTCGGCGGCAAGATTTCTTCCCATTGAAATGTATGGTGTTGCTGGAAAATTGCTGGAAGGAATTGCTCCGTGTAATAGCACCATTAGTTACTCAAGCTGGAAACTGGAGCTTAACTATGCTGAAACAACGAATGTAATTATCTCAATACGAACTATACGCGAGAGTCAAAATTCATAGTCAAAGGTAAATAGTAGTCGCTTTCTCGTGGTGTTATTTGTTTTCGATTGAACAACTGACGATTATTGTTCTTAGATAAAAAAATATAAGAGGTGGAAGCCAATGCTGCATGAATGAGGGAAAATTCAAATGTATAAGCATACATGCTTGTATGTAGCTCCTATTAAGATGGTGACCGGACCAGACTATTTGCAGAAACATGTGCATTGTATATTCATTAAGGATTATCTTATATTCAATATGAAACTTCTATGTAATATGAACGAGATGACAGTTGTATATCGTATTATAATCAGTAAATAGTATATATCTTTCACTGCTGAAAGACATGGTGCCTACATTATATCAAGACTGAAAAATAAAATTTTTATGTCAGAACTTAATGGATAATAAGATGCCGTATGGATATTCAGTCCAAAGTATGCTTGAGATCGAATATCCACTAGTGTATTTGTGTTTTCCGTATAGATGCACGTCTATAGCTATCAAATTTGAGAAATAAAAGGTGCGAGTAATTGGCTAACCAAAGACGTATGATTTCAATGGAATGCCGTATGGACATTCAGTTAAGTAGGCTTAGGATAAAACACCCGCTAGTATATTAGCTTTTCTTGTATAGATGCACGACTATAGCTATTAAATTTGCAACATAAATGGTGCTAGCAATTGGCTAAGCAAAGAAGTATGATTCAAATTGGGCCTATTTAAACTTCTATATCCGTTCATAGTGATAACAGTTTCCAACTATTTATAGAAGCATATGTATCATATGCACAGAGTATTGGATCACATAGAATGTATGTAATTCTAGATAGAATTAACCGCCGTTGTGTAGGTCCTAAGTAAGCACTTGCTACGTAACTAATACAGCTGTAGACAACACCATACAATTTCCAAAGTCCTTGTTTTGACCCAAAATCATTACCAACTATCGTTTAAATACAAATAATTTGTTTTCAACGCATTCATAGTCGTGTGGCTATTTGACATGCATGAACATAAACTTGCACTGCTTCTAGAGAAAATACAACAGGACAACAAACCGGAGAAAAAACGGAATCGAATATTTTTATGAATTGTAAATCAACCGAAAATCAGAAAATATACTAATTCAAAAATATTTTTTTATAATGCAACGGTATACACCCATATGTGTTCTAAACTATAAAATTATGCTAATATTAATTTTTGGAAAAATTTATCCTTGAAGCATTAATTTCTCGGGTACTTAAATCTCAGATGATGACTCATTCGGATTCAACATCAAATTCGGGAGTTGAATTAGGGGTTTATCGAGGACTTCCATTTCCGGTACTTTTTCCATTTCTGGTTTAATTATTTTATTTTACTTGAAACATATATTTCTAAAGATTGGCCATAAATATAGCTTAGATAATAACTAATATAGATTTAGCATTATATTCTGGAAGAGGTTGATTAGTTCACCAAGAATTCTCATTTCTGATTTCTTTTCCAATTCTCTTTCCAAAATGCCCCTTGAAACATCTATTTCTGTGGATTGACTATAGAGACATAAATAATAACTTATAGAATATCAGCATCAAATTTGGATGAAGGTAAACGGACTCACTCAGAATTTCCATATTCGGTTCTGGAAAAGTCAGTTCCGATTAAACACTTTATATTTTCCTTGAAACGTCTATTTCTTGGTATCTGCTCTAGATATAGCTTGGAAGATGATTATGGATATGAATAAAATTCCATAGGAATAAAATATAATTCTATATGAATATAATTCCATAGGGGAATGGTGGAATCGCTAAGCATTTCCACTTCCGTTTATGTTCCACTTTCGTTTCAAATTTCTTCTTAAAACATCTATTTCTCACTAGGAAATGTACCCGAGTTGTCCGAGAGTTAAAGCAGATATAAATTGAATTTAATAATCGAAAAAAATGTTAATAAAATGAATTTTAATCCAAAAAATATCAGTGAAAATTGCATACAATTCGTGTACACCGGTGCATTAAGATCCCACCCCTCTACTTTTAAAATAGCTCCTAACGCGTGTGATTAAGCTAAAGAAAAATAAATGCAATATTCAAAAATAAACTATTTATTAGGGAGTAGGATTTGCATGCACAACCGCCGAGCGAAGGGTGAAAGCGAAGGTGGATGAAACAACTCGGTAACAAAAATCTTACAGGTTGGCTTGCTTAAAAATTACAGAAAATGAAATTATGAATGAAATAGAAAATTATGTTAGAATGCGAAAATATACACGTAATTTTTGCCAATCTAGACAATTGTGAGAATCTTATTTTTTCAGATTATTCAGATTACCGAACTATTCATATTATATTCTGAAAATCAGATTACCTAAAAAATGCAAATTTCCATTTAAAAATATAAACATGAAGGAATAATTCTACGTATATCGTTTAAACATCGGTAGAAAGCACGTTCTCTGAACTTTCAGATGGTGTCAAGATGGAAATTTTGTGATAATACTCCCCTAAGACACCGATTTGTCTGAAAATCGTGAATATCGCTCAAACTCCTGCTGAAACATAAAATAAACAAAAAAACTAATGCAATTTAAAAAACAGATGTCGCCGCAGTACACTGTTCCTGTTCTTGAAATACCTGTGTACTGAATTTCATGGTCGTACGAAGTTTTGATTTGGCTCTGCAGACCACACACACGCACACACGCACGCACGCACGCACACACACACACTCACACAGATACACATACATTTTATTTTATTATGTAGGAAGTAGGCTATACACAGAGTTTATATGAAGACCGCTATGGACTCAGCATAAAATTCCTGAGCGGGTTGTAGGATCACTAAGTATTTCCACATCCTGTTCTGAATATGTCACTTCCAGTTTCTTCGAAAATTCGTAGAATAATAACACGAAATAAATATGCAAAAAATATGTAATAGTATCGTCAGAAATGAAGTGTACAGCGTATGAATGTTCCATCATAAATTTCTCGATCTATATCCAATTGGATATATTTACGCATAAAATGCACTAAAATATGTATACATAGCAACTTTCTAAATTTTGTTACTTCATCAGATATTTACTTGGATAAATATATTGTTATAATAAAGTTCTTCCATGCAATTACATCCTTACAGCTTTTTGCAGCTCAGACATTGTTGAATACGGGATCGATACATAAAATAAAAATTACTTCAAAAGTAACACGATGTTAAACACGATTGCCAATAATTTTTCTATTCATCTTTACGGAAAAAAAATCATGGGATGTTGTGAAAAGTGTTTACGCCCATTGGTGTATGGACTTGCATGCACTAGTTGGATCAAGAGTAAGTATTGATTTTTGTGTCTTTTCTAATCTGTGAAATATGATATTTTACATATGGTTATTTTTATTTGACATTTTACTCCAAAACAGATAAAATTTAGTACAGGAAAGACAAAAGCAGTAACATTTATTTTATCTGAATTGGAGTGTTTTGAAATTACTACCAACTACAGGTACATTATAGGACATTAAGGTATAATTTATTAATCATATTAAACCTATATTTATTTATTAAATTTTATGCTATAAAAGATCTCTTCGAAATACAAAAGTTAAGTACAATATTTCAGGAATTAATTTTTCTTAAAAAATCTTCTCCCTAAATGCAGACGTAAGTTTACAAAATTAGTTTGTACAAACACACAACATATAACTGAAATAAATGTTTCTTTCTTTTTACTTGCTGTAATATACCAATTCCAGGTTTAAAATTGTTAGTGAATGATATGCATAAAAAGAAAACACTTTCATAAAATAGTTGCAGCAACAACATAAAAAGAGACATAATGTAAAAAAATATATTTTGCTTAATAATCAAATGTTTTTACTTTTGCATCATAAAAAATTATATATTTAAATAGCAATTTAAAGATATAAAATATTTTTTCCAATTATATTTTTAGATATCTGTGTCATTTAAAAAATAAATATGATTTTTTTCTATTTGCAAATGATTTCATAATTTAAAGCAAGGTAAGTTGTATGAAACATACATATTAAAACTTAATGAAAGTAATATACTTTATAAAATACTGCAAAAACGTATTTGGTTCGTAATATTCCTTTGAGACCAACTTCAACACTCCAAGAATAACAAAGAAACCAAGTCGGATTCTTTAATCAAGATTTCTATTATAATTTCTGAAGCGAATCATCGATTATGAAAGTATTTTTATTTCCTACCGAATCTCAAATGAAGAAAAGAAATTTCTTCCCCATCTTTCATTTGCAATTTTTCTTACTGGAGCTAAGGAATATATTTTCCATTTATATCTTGAGGTCTGTTTTTTTTTTATTTATTATTTTCTCAGAGATTCCATTTCGCTTTAATTTAAATACTCCGACGGTCCATGTCTATTCTTTTTTTGGGTTGGAGAAAGTGTTTTCGTATGCAGTGCACTGCATTCTTCTTTTCTATTGTGTTTTTAAATAAGCACGACGAGCTCTGGCAACACTCCAGATTCATTTTTGAATACAACTCTGCAGCTGTTTATGATAAACAGAATAAAATATTAGAATATCTGCCGAAACATGCAGTTAAATTTGGATTTCGGTGATCAAAAAATTGCAGTTACTTGCCAAAGTACTTGTAAAACATAAAGAATAGAGTTTAGTGTGAGTGATTTACTACTTTTGACACAAAAACGCTTTTTTGATTAATCGGTAAATGTTAATGAAACATAGCATTAAATAAACGAATCATGTAATTTGCATCTTTCGTTGTACTTGCGTATAATACCTACGCCAACTACGGTCGTCGCCAGCAATGGTCTAGGTGGGTTACATGATATTTCTGGAAGTGTGCATCGTGCGTATTATAAAATATATATTTTGTGTGATATGTCGAAAATTCTTGTTTATTTATTTTATAGCAACAGAACTATCTGTTAATTCATTATTAAGTTAGAAAGTGTGATGTTTCTACATCCTTTAATCATCCATCCTTTAATCATACATCCTTTAAGCAATATTTTAAACAACATTCAATGACATATAGTGTTAATTAAGAAGAATTGCTTTTAACTTCAGCATAACATAGTCGGACTGGGTTATTTAATATAAAGTACAAAAAGTAAATACTACAAGTACTAGGATACCCCTGTCCTATCTAACAAGTGCTAGGGTACTATCTAATACTACAAGTACTGTCATTCTACCATAAATATGTCATGTGTTTCAACTCGAAAACTAAAATCAGTTACAAGCATTTTAATCATAAACAAATGCTTCTGTCAGCACTAATAAAATTTTCAGCTTCAGTAGTGGAGTTCTCTAGATATGATTTGCATAATCGAAATAAGACATTCATTAAAATTGATAAAATACTAAAGTCGAAATGAAATATAAATCTACAAGTTCACCATATATTTTATCATATTTAATAGACTATAAATTTCCTATATTTTTAAATAATAGATATATAATGATAAATTGGAGCAGTAAATTAATGAATCAACGTTATTATTTGCTTATGTCACTGTATGTACAGAAATAAGTTGAAGGAGAAACTGTGCAGATATTTTTAGATTGAAATTCAGTTCTTACAAAGTGCAAGAGGATTCTGACGAAATATCGTTTGAAATAATAAAATTTATCTTTCCTTTATTATTAATATATTTCCGAAGTTATTGATGAGGGCGTTATTATATAATTCTTAATTCTATAAATCAAGTATAGTTTCATTGGTATATATGCGATCTATTAAACTTTCGATCTCATTATCTATCGAGTCAGGAGGTAATTCTTCCATTGGATTGGTAAATTAATCATCCATCCGTAAGTTCCCATAAAAATGCTGGTTCAAGTTTTGTATATATATGTGAGCTTAATTATAATCCACAACAGCTATATACAAGTTGTGAGCGCATCTAAGTTTTGATGAATAATTTGAGTAAAGTGCATTTGCCTTTTTAAAAATAATGGAACAGAAACATAATTTAACTATTTACCTTGAGGTATGTGGATATGGTATCTATCTTTGTAAGATGTGCATGGATTATACATATGAACATGTATCTACTGCCTATATTGTAATAATATGTGGATCTGACTTTGATGCATAAATGTTAGTTGTGTTTTATTCCATTCTTAGGCGGAATCATAATGCATCTAGACAATATACAGGTTGTCCAGTTTTATCGGTGTCCAATGACTATTTATTCAACCGTTAGTCACAGAGATACACTTCCAATTGCGAAAATGTTTTAAATTTTAAAATCAATTATATTAGAAGCAGTTTAAATCAATAAATGCATCTCTGAAAGAAATGCAAAATATAAATTTTTATACAGTCACCCGGTCCTACCAATTATATTTAGGAAAATCATCCTCATACAATTTTATGCAAAATAAAAAAAATATCCTTTCACGACCAAAATTGACCGACTTATAGCTGTTTAAAGTCGGAGCACTTTTTGTGCTGATAAATGGTCAATACAGTCCCTGATTGGCTGGATGGTTGGAGAAACGGTCAATACGGTCCCTGATTAGTTGGTTCCTTGAAACGGGACATTTTTATGCTTGAAAAACTGACTTTAGTCATAGAGTTTATTGCTTCCTAACTCGTTGAATTTTGGTCGTAAAAGGGAGATTTTTTTTTTATTTTGAGGTGAAATTGTATGATGATTTTACTAAATATAATTGGTAGGATTGGGGGACCGTATACAAATTTATATTTCGTATTTCTTTCAGAAATGCATTTATTGATTTAAACTGTTTCTAAGATAATAAATTTTAAAATTTAAAAGATTTTTGCAATTGGAAGTATATCCCTGTGACTAACGGTTGAGGAAATAGCCATTAAGCACCGATAGTACTGGACACCCTGGTGTATATATATATATATATATATATATATATATATAATTTCTGCTTATAAAAATTGCAACACCATGAAGGAATCACCAGCATTGGATGACATTTATTCCACTAGCGACCTGTACTGATACGAATACCCGATTAAATTTACAAAGAAAAATACAATATTACATGTCAAAAATAAGTATTTGGTAAAGCCCCACGCGCTGAAATAAGGGCATCTATACGACGTGGCATCGAATCAAACATATTTTGAATTTATACCTGAGGAAGAGCATTCCAGATTGCTTCTATCCGAACCAATAGTTCAGCTGTATTAGCTACGGGACTAACGTTACGACCGAGATCCCGACGGATGAAATCTCAGACATGTTCAATAGGCGACATATCCGGTAAATAGATAGGCCAAGGAAGAAGCTGTATCTGTTATGCTGAAAAGAAGTCTTGAACATTCATAGAAACATGTGGACAGACATTGACCTGTTGAAATACAACTCCACAAATGCATTGAAGGAAGGGTACGACTTCGCGCTCCAGAACTTCTCTGATGTACCGGTTGCTGTTGAGATTACCTAAAATTCTTCGCAGCTGAGATCGTTCAATATACCCAAAGGCGCTCCAGGCCACCATGCTTGGCGTTTATTTAGTACGACGTTGGATAATGCACTCCGGACGGTGGCGTTCACCACTAGAGCGTCTAACGTAGATGCGGCCATCACGGAACCCCAAATTAAAGTATAATTCATTGGAAAAGAAAACTTGTTGCCAATCGGCACCCCAGTGCATATGTTGATGATCAAATTGCAACCGCATGCGTCACTGGTCTTCCTCTAGGGGATAACTGTACAAAGGACTTCTTGCACGCAGTTCACGGTGCTGCAGACACCGAAGAATTGTTGGAGCAGACAATGACACACCTGTAGCAGTGCTCCAACGTTCTGCCAACAGTCGTGATTAAGCTGTACGATCCATCAATATCATGCGGTTGAGGTGTCTATCATCCCGTGCTGACGCAACATTTCGTCGTATACTGCCAGATTTGCGACTCATCCGGTTCTCTTCAGTCCACTGCTTCCACACTTGCATCACGGTCGTGGTATTACGATCCATACGAACTGCCTATTGCACGATAAGAGGAAACCCCTTCACGGAGGCCGATCAGTCGTCCCTGTTCAAACTCCGTAACTTCCTCATATGCCGCACCCTATCGTAGTAAAGGCATAGTGACTTTTCATAAAATGTTTACCACCGGCAGACAACCATAGACTATTCTTAACGTCCCACTATAGATCTCTATTTATACTGATAAAACGGCAGTTCAGAGGGCGGTGCTTAGCCCACGCGTGCACGGTGACTCTGAAATTATAATCATCAACATAGTACACCCTAATATACATTTGCAGTAAGTTTCAGCTCAATCGCCTGATTTTCTTACGGTGTTACAATATTTACAAACATGAGTATATATATATAGGATATCCCAAAAAGATTGAATTGCGCTTCAATTCTTTACCTGTTGGAGATAAGTGAACAATATAAATTGCAAAAGTATAGTAATATAAAGAGGAATCCAAATCGTTCAACATGTATGTACAGTTCATTTTTAGCTGAATTGTTAAGCATTTTAATTATTTTATACATACATATTTCGTACAATAAGAATTTTCAGAAATACCGGAAGTGACATATCTAAAACTAAAAATGAAATTTTTAGATAACCCCCCTACCCTTCTGGAATATGATTCTAAACCCATATCAGCCATCACATAAGCTCTATCAATAGCCGATTTTGAGGAAAACATGTTTCAAGGAAATTCTCTGAATCGGGTGTGAAAAAATTAAAAATAGAAATCATTAGTGAACACTCAACCTCCTCCGGAATTTAATGATGAGTTCATACCATTCGTTATTAATCATTATCAGTCATTCAGCTCTATTTATACAGCCAATCTTGAGAAATAAATGCTTCAAGAAAACATTTTTAATCGCGAGAGGAAAAGGAACTGAGGTGCGAATTCTTAGTGAATTCCACTACTTTTCATGCTGAGACCATATTAGTCATCATTGAAACTATTTCTATAATATATTCTGAGAAATAGATGTTTGAGGAAAAGTGAAAAATGTTTGAATAGGAAGTAATATATCCAGAATCAGAAGTGGAAATTCTTAGTGAGTCTCTTTAACTACCACCAGAGTATGTTGTTGAATCCATATCAGTCATATGCACATTCGGTAAACAATGATAACGTGCGTTAATTACTAAAATTATGTTTTTTGATAGGTTTTAAAATTCAATTTCTGAATTTTATTTTATAGGTCAAATAGCACGTGTATGTTTGTTCTTATTACCAAAATGGTGTATTCGAAAACTGTAGAAAATCGTCAGCCATTTTGAAAATATATCATCATCCTGACGATGGAAGTTTATATAAAAGGCAAGGGATGTTTTACCACAATTGGATGCTACTATAAAATTATGGAAATAACGTTCACAGTGCAGCAATCAGCATCTATTGGCTGATAAAGCTGTTTTTAATGATCTTCAACACCGAGTAGCTACTGACTACACTGGCAGATAAAACTCGCAATGTTTACACTATTTAAATTTATCTTTTTATCGAGATATCAGCCATGGTAAGCAAATGACTTCATAGTATTAAAATAATAGAATGCCGACAGCATGAATCTGCAAAGATCAAGTTAGGATGAGTCATATTAATTGCATAGTAATTTCTTGATGCTAGTGTAATTATTGTGTATTAAATAAAAGTACTAAATAAATAAAATAGGTTCAATGATGCTGTTCGCTACACTTTGGGAGTCATTTTACTGTTTGAGATTCTAATATCATCTTGCATTATGATTAAAAACTATTTATTTATCTGAACTATTTAATTAAACATTTAAAACAAAAGTGTACTCAACTTTGAAGTCTGTCACAAACCAAGAAAAATCCATAAATAAAAGTTAGAAAAATGCAAACATTTCACTGTCGATGTTAGCTTGCAACTGGTTAGACCAAAAATACTTTCAATTTTATAATACCAGAGTTCTAGATTTAAATGATTACCTATAAACAGGAGCTGGCTGTGCCGTTGCTACGCATGGGATTCTCACGTAACCACCTTCTTCAACTCGAACTTGAGACTGGCTAAAAGTAATTCTTGGACTCATTGGTGAATGGGGCTCTGACAGGAAAAAAAATGAAATAAATACTTATTTCAAACAATTGACTACGAGAATGAATAACATGATTTTAGATTTTGTTTATTTGGAATCTGAATTTCTCAGACTGTTAAAGAATTCGTGTAACGTACATTCTTGATTGTCCAATAAGAAGTGTTTTGGTAGATCACGTTAAATTTTAAAGTGAGCAGTTGAAGAAAAAGCGAGGCCGGTTTTACCGTAAAAGTCAGTTGGATCTTAAATTTCATAATATAATGGTAAATACTTCTCTGAGAGAACCACAATTGGTCTCCTGCTTGAGTTATTTTGTGCTGTAGTTAAATTGTTGAAGATATAATAAAGTTCTGAGTGGCTTGCTTTTAATGACATTTAAAGAGATACGGTAAATGCTTTCGCAGTAACTTCATCAACATCGTTTGAGATTAAAGAATTCGTTATCAAATCACATCGAGTTTGGTTTTATAATGTCGCAAAACTAACCTTTAATTACGTTTCATCATGGAAATTGTTACACTCGCCTTGTGGAGTGTAAACCAACATAATAATGTTTGATAAATAAATGATTCAACCTCGGAGCTCTTAACTCATGAAAATATGTGATGTTTGTTCAGTTGTAAATGTGTGTCACGCCAAATGGGTGCCTATTGGTGTTATGATTATGTACCTGTTTTATACTTGTGCACGAGAATCGTATATATATATATATATATATATTTCACATCATATGCAGAGATGTAATGTTTTTCACATAAACCGCGGTGTCCCAGCGATTTAGCATCTGTGGTCTAGTCCGTCCAGGATCCACCATAGCATGGTACATTTTGAGAGTAGTCGAGAACCAAAGCAGGTAGAAAGCTCAAATTTCGCACGTTTTTGTCTTTTGTGGTATATTTTAATTCTTTGGATAATGATATTTACCAGTCCCGTTTAGCCTATCTAGCCTTTCTTCATCAGAAGTAGTATGTAATTTTGTAATTTCTAGCGAAATCAATACGATTAAATTAATTTTGTTGAGAGCAGCATGCAACACAAACTTAATAGCGTCAGCCAGATGAAGAGTGGGGTTTTTGCTTTTGAAACCAGTCGATACTCCTGACGAATAATGCTGTTTTTGCCTTTGAAACGGGTACAAACTTTTAATTTTATATTATATGCTGCTCTTAATGAAGTTTTTAAATTATATTTCTTTAGCAGTAGTTTGAATTGTACGTATAAAAAAACAAGTTTAAATATCCACATATATATTTTAGAATAAACTGCAACAAAAAACAATTTTTTTTTGGCGTTTTCATTTTATACAAAAAAATGGATGGCAAGAAAATTTAGAAAACTATTATTCATTAATAGGTGTACTCCCAAATATCACCAGTAAATGTGTGGAACCATTGATAAAGGTAGAAAATAAGGAGGTCGTTCTGTTTGGAAATTTAATTTTGATCTGAATTGTAATAGAGGAGTCTACTGTAGGGTTAAATTCTACTATAGCATATAAGAATTTTCTATCAGTAGCATATACAAAGATATATTGTCGTTAGGTCAATTCTAATTTCGTGGTTTGAATTCCGGTAAAACACTTATTTCTTATAATTTGTTTAGTTGAGAATCGCTTAAAAGATTCAATAATAACAAATTTGCCTAAAATTTATTTACAAGCATACATGTTTCTAAATAGAGAAATAAAATTTATCTTGCAAAAATTATTCAAAATTTATATTTAAATCTCTGAACATTTAATTGTATAAATGTTCCAGATTTGACAATGATCAATTTCAATTTTATATTTATTTTCAGTTCACATATGCATTTATTTTAAGTTTACAAAATTTTGATGAGGAGTTTGTATTTTGAAATTGTGATTCTTTTTCTGCCCAGACTGTGTGGCCTGCAAATTTTGTTTAGACAATCTTAATACACAACCATGCACTAAGATGCCTTATGTCAAAGGCTATTGAGAACTTAAATTAATCACACAAATTCTGAAGATATTTGTAGAAGATAATGATAATTACCTGTAACAATGACTTTTCCTGATGTTGGGCTAAGCACGAGCTCCCCAGTAAGTCTATGCCTGGCTCTGCATTTGAAAGTGCTTTTTCCATCGGAATCATCTACTTTATGTAATAAAAGTTCTCCAGAAGATAAAACTGTATATTTTTCATCTGTAATTTAAAAAGAAGGAGAAAATAAAATATTACACAATTTAAAGGTATTTATTAAGCCCATAACAAGCTTACGACATGAATGTATGATCTCACTGCAGATCTATGGATCGGTTTCTATCTCTTTTTTACTCATCAACGCATAATTAGGTATCTTCTATGGTAGCAAGGGAATTCTCCATGCGTAAAATAACTTATGTATCGATCAACAAAGTCCATCATACTACGCAGACGATTCTCAAGCTGTAAACATTGATCTTTAAGATTTATGACTATTGCTTTATTATTGCAGTTTTGCTCAGTTCAATATCAATCATCTATAAAATTCATTGCACCGATGCTTCCTGATATACTAGAAACATCATGTTTAATGTTTAAACATTACAAAATGTCTTATTGATAAGTATGTTATAAATTATATCATTTGAAAAGACTGTAGATGAAGCCAAGATATGACAAGAGAGAGCAATCATCATGAAGACTCTAAAAAATTTAACTACAATTCCTTGAATATGTATACGGCAAAAGGAGCACTGAAGGAAATATGGGCATTTGTATATTCATGACTTTAATCTTGAAATGTGTAATATATAATTTGAACGTATCAAAGTATGACATGCATCATTACCATTTTATATGCATGCTTTCAGTATAATTCTATAAAATTTAAAATAAAAACAATGTTTGTCTCTCTTGGAATCATTACTATTATTCTTCCTACATCTACATCAAGCTCGCCAGCAGTTTCTATATCCCATAAGCAGTAATTTATTCTGCTGCATGCTGAAATTGGATCTTTTTAAAATGTGAATCTTAAACCCTATATTTTCTTTTGTGTGGTATTGGTGACCGCCTGTTCCCTCGGCAGGTATAGTTTTAACTTTATACTTGCATCTTGACCGTCTTTTTGTCTCGGGTGGAGACATACCCTCTTACTTTCATTGGCTATTCTTCAGTGTGACGTTGTATCGCGGTTTGATCCGTTACCCTGGATCGAATGATACTTGTTTTAAGTTGATGTTGTTGTTGTTACTTATAACCTCCTGTTTCGGTGGAACCACAAACAGGACCAGTGATGCCAGAAGACGGACAAAGAATGACACAAGACAAGATCACAAAGTTTATTAACACAAACAACATCACTGAAGAAGGTCAACGGGGGTGCAGCTTCTCATTTAGCGAGGACCCAGAGGGCGGAAGACTGTCTTCATCCTCAAGAAAACAACCATGCCTTACTCGGGATTCGAACCCAAGCCCACTAGACAGCAGTCGGAGACGCTATCCACTTCACCGCCTGGGCGGCTTGCTAAATAAAGTTGCGAGAATACAGTTTTAAGTTCTGACCCTAAGCATTGTTTTTAATTCAAGTCACTCTTGTAATTAGGATGACAATTATTTATTGGGGTCATAAATTTGTGGTCCAAAACTGTAGAAACTGTTGTAACTTGTCTGCGCCTTTTGTTCATGGGAAAACAACTAAATTTGGAAATGGTGTCTATTGATTTCACACCTTAAGATAAATCTAACGGTTGCAACTAAATCAAAATTAGTAGTAATTCACTTAAGACCATAGGGAATCAATTTCTATGAATACATGGTATAAGAATCAGCACTAGAGATCCATAAGGTGTTGTGAATGTTGAAAAATGTCAATTTGTCAATAAATATGCTATAGTAACAAATTGACATTTATGCATATATATGCTATATATATATGCTATATTAACACACACTCACACACACTCATACACACACACACACGCACACATATATATATATAACCTGTTTTCTTAATACACTGGCAAATTTCCAACGGTAGGATATATATATTATAAATAATATAACTTTTTCGCTTAATATACTGACAAATTTCCAACAGTAGTGTTTTCAAACCATTTATACAGATATCGCGTTGGTGTGATCGAATGTGCGATTTCTGTTGACGCAATGAGTCCCACGTGAGTTCTATTTATGTTTGATTAGTAGGCATATCTTTAGATGCCTTTGAAATTATAACTTGATATATAAAACTTAGAAATATATAGTCACAGTATTTATATGCAACTTCATACATTTATATTAATCTAACTTATGATTACTTAAATAATATTTGCAAACACAGCTATATCCAACTCGTGAATAGTCATCTTAATTACATACATTATTGAAAGATTTAAGTTCTGACAACGTTTCTGTACCCAGGGTAAACTCGTAATATAGACGTCGGGGTAAAAAGAAACCTTTTAAAAATTTATCTATATTTACTACAGCCTATGTTTTACCATGGTATCTCTCGTCCTATGTCATTTGAAATTTAAAATAGAAAAATGCATAATGGAAAATTACGCAGATTATTATATATAACAAACATACTGGATGCATGAGTTGTTTGTTCACTGCAAATTGTTAAATTCTTGCAACTTTATTTAGCAAAATAAGTAGTATAGTAACTAACACAGTTCCGTGTAAAAGAAAAAGTGAAAACAAGACTAATGTCTCTTAGAAGGAAATTATAAAAATATGAAATCTGAACAGAAATATTTAAAATAACTAGAATAAAAATACATTTAGAACATAAAAAATAAATAAATGTGATTACTTACATAAATATTTACGCACAAGCACACCGATCTTAATGCGACTAAAAATGGAAAAAGTGAAGTCGATTTTTGCAAAACACCGACACCCATACTGACAAGAGGGAGATGTTTTTTATAGTAGCTTTTTAAGCAAAAGAATGCAATTACGTTACATTTATAGAAAAACAGAAATATGAAATGAATAGGTTTCTCTTTACTAAACCACAATCTTTCTGAAAATGCTCTAATGCTTTTACTTCTGATTGAGTATTAAAATAATTGTAATAAGCTACAGAACCAGAAATTTTATTATTAATTCAGAGACCAAAATATTATTAAAATTTCAAAAATATAAAAAATAAAAAGTCTTAATGATCCACGGGTAAAGCAACAGACGAAAAATTAATTTAAAACAAGCTACACATCTAACAAAATTCCATTCTTTATTTTTCATTCTTTGGCTTATAAATGATTTGAACATTTTTAAACTTACTTGAATGAGATCAATACCACTTCTAAAAGATTAAATACAAAAAGCATTTTGTATCAGCAATTTCAATTTAGATATCGAAATGTGAAACGCCCAAATCATATCAAAAGTCAAAAGCATAGCAAAATAAAAATAAGTCTGTAATAAATGATATTTGACTTTTTCTTAAGATAGATTGTATTTATAAAATGAAAAACAAAAGCCCCATTTTGATGAAAGAAAGGAAATACATCTCTTTTCATTTCAAAATAAAAAAAATGATGAAAGTATAGCATCACCCTGGTGATGGATTAGAATGATTCTTCAGTGAGATATATAAATTTTTTCATGATCAATAAAACAAAATTTTTGGCACAAAACTTGACATAGAATAATAACTTTTTTGTTTCAACCTTTGTCACTTCCGTTGACCCGATTTATGTAAGTAAAAGAAAAATATATTATTTCAAGTATTAGGTTTTTTTCTTACAACGATTGCGCTTTCGACAGCGGAAGAACTTTTTACTTACACGTTTGCCGTTTGAGCGCTTTTACTTAAAAGGGTGATTTTGCGTTGTTCAGGAATGTATTACTGATGTTAACATGACGAATACTTTAACGGTTGAAGGGCATAGCAATAATACGTAGTTTTACAAAAAAAAATCATGGTAAGTGAGAGCGCTTTTGCTTTTTATTCTACAGTATAAAGAAAGTCTCAATTTCGGGAAATTTTTGAAATTGAGATTTTGACAAAAAAAAAGTCTTGAAACACCTTAAACACATTTTTAAAATTGTAAAATGATCTTTGTGTGTCTTTTAAATGTGAATATGTTGGTTGAAGACCAAATATATTCGTGACCTATAGAGCGTTAGACATAATTTTCGTCGCTGAAAAAATTACTTAGAGTCTGTGATTAAATAAAGGACTTTTCTATTGCACAAAGTTGCCTGCTGACTATTTCCCTTATGTCGAATCACTGGAATTACCTGAGGCAACCCATCTTTCAAAACAAGGATGAGAGTTTAGCTTCTTTTCGCGACCGTTTGTCCCCGTTCGCGGAGATGCAGAAATCAGTTTTAGCCGATAGTGATGGGAAAGAAGTAAACACCTGGTTATTCTCTTCACTACCCAGACTGTAGGGGGCTCGCCAAAATATTTAAAGCAGCTTAATTCCCGGCAGGATTAAGAGGATCTAAGCTGCTGTTTCTTTCCCGATGAATTCTTCTCTCATTGACTTCGTCCTCTCATGGAAGATAATTCATGCAACCTCCAAATCTTGATCGACTTATTTGGTGATTGCTTCCATCACGATGTACATATTGTGTATAATATCTGCTTTCCATTGATTGTCTATGGTCTCTATCTCCTCTACTGGCAGGTGGAGCTAGTGGGTCTACCAGGAGATAGAATGTCTATGACTGCTATACCCTCTAATACCCTCTAGCTAAAACCCGGCCACACAACTCGTTACCATAAACCCTTGGGTTGGTCGTGTGGTCTGGGCCTTCAACCCTCTAGCTAAAACTACACAAGGACACAGGGATATCGCTAGAACTCGATAATCGGGTGCCAATTCTGAGGAAATAATCGGCAATAAATTTAGTTGGATGCTTCCTTAATCTATTATATTTCCTCAAAATATGACTTTAGTATACAGGAATTTTCAGGTTTTTATCCAAACATTTAAGAATGTTATACGATATTTATGTATTAATTCTATTCAATGATACGAAATTAATTCTGTGCACTTTCAAGTTGTGTGATTAGTTTCTATACGTGTGCACACTTTTCAAGCAAAATATCTCATTTAATGTTGTTCCTAATAAATTCTCGTTTTATCGCAGTTGTTTACACCATAATGGAAACAAAAAAATAACATATTAGTTTAAAATAGCTTTGGGTATTAAAATACGTAAAAATAAAAAAATATATATTTTTCGTATGAAATGTATAATTTTAATGAAACGGATATTTTCATCCAACAATTTTTCGGGTAGTTATTTTAAAAATAAAATTTTTGCACAGTAAAAATGTAGTTCAGCATAGCAAATAAAATGTTTATAAAAAAAAACAATAATAACTTCAAAATATTTAAAATTAAATCTTCAAAATAGTTTTTAAATAGATAAGTTAATTTGCAAAGTGTAACCTACTTTTAGCATCCAATTAAAAATGTATTTTTAAAACGTCTTTACGTCACACATCACCAAATATTGGTATTCGAAATCTACTGTCAACGAATTTCTGGAACTTTGATTGTTATTTAATTTAAATTAAAATATTAAAATTAAGGAACTTACAAAATTAACGTTAACACATTGATTACATCTTCATTGAAACACATTCACTGAATAAGACTTCCTAATTCAATAACAAATGCATTAAAATGAACAGAGTCATAATATGCCACTCTTTTCAACATTCTTTTGTTCTCTAAATTCAATATAATATTATTAATCATTTACTGACTGTGACTCTTTGACGTTTAAACATTCAGAAACATCGTATATAAGTTACTCTAAAACTTCTATTAAACTCGAAATTATTTCAAGAATCAAATCCTAATAATTCCTTTTATTAAAACTTGCGTTATTGCAAATGCTAAACACACACATTATTAACCTTAGTGGAGGAAAACTATTTGCATCTAAATGCCATTATTAATAAGTCTTCAACTGCTCCGAGGAGTGCAAGATACAAATTTATATTCTAATATCAAATATAATTTAAGTATGCATTTTCTGGATTTTCCACAGAGAAATCGAAAGTCAAATGATATTTCTACACACATTCCTAACGAGAGAATTCGTTACTGAAAGATGTATTTGTTATATGGAATTAATGAAATATGGTTTTTATTTATTTACTGTAATTGTAAAAATATTCACAAAACTATTAACCATAGCACACCTCAACATGATTGCATGGCTTTAAGCCGAACACAATTTAAACCAATTTTCGTAAAATTTCAGAAATTTAAAATTGCAGAAAAATGTATATTTTGCGATATAAGTTACATATGGGAAATTGAAAAAAAAAAAACGGACTTTTCGAAAGAATGCACTATTAGTACTGGAGCAAAATATTTTATTGAATGGAAAATATATCTTTCAACATCTGTATATAATATCATATAATTAAGGTCGATAATTTTATAATAATATTTATAAATTTAAAATGGAAATGAACATAACATGCCTTTATGCATATTTTGCTATAAAACATTATATGAATATTTAGGAAAGACTTGGAGGAAAGAGTAAGTGGGTAATAGTCGAATTTGCATTCTTTGGATATTTTTGTTTTTTAATCTTGTTAGATTTCCTCAAAACCACAATTGTTAGTGAATAGGACAGATACGCTTTATATTTAAATCATCATAGTTTTCAGACTTTTATATATTCGTTCAGTTTTAATAATATATTACATTTTGTGTAGTTAATCAATTACAATTGTGTAATATCAATCTTGATGTGAATACTTACTTTAGAAGTAATATTTGATTAAATATGTTACTATTATATTATTCCAATATATGTTACTATTATATATATATATATATATATATATATATATATATATATATATATATATATATATATATATATATATATCTGTGTGTGTGTGTGTGTGTGTACAGGTTGTATATAAACTGATGGTCAGAACTGTAAGAGGTTATAGAACTCACCAAAACAAACAACTGCCCCAATACAATGTGGGGTCGGAAAGCAACCGGCGAGCCGCGAGAGGACGCTTTCTCTGGAGTTGATGAAACGTCGTGTCAAAATGGAGAACACAGTAAATTCGCATGTTACATGTTCCAGATGCCACCAGCAAAGGTTCTCCGTGAATGTGTAGGCAAGGATTATCCACGACTAATTAATTGGCCCGTATCTGTTACCAGACCACCTAGACGGACAGAAGTACCTCACTTTCCTCCAGCAGGTGCCAGATTTACTACGTGTTGTACCAGCAAAACATCGAGTGATTATGTGGTTCCAGCACAACGGAGCGCCAGCAGATTACATCGAGATTGTGCGGAACTACCTGGGCATTGCCTTTACGAACAGATGGTTTGGTCGGGGTGATTCCGTCACGTGGCCTCCCCGATATCCTACCTGGATTCTTTGATCTGTCCTGCCTGGATTTTTTCCTCTGGGGACAACTAAAAAGCGTCGTTTATGAGACACCTATCGCGTCACTAGAGGACCTTGTCGTCCGAATTAGCGTCTCAGCTGCAGACGTTCGTGAAATGGTAGGAATCTTCCAACGTGTCCGCGATTCACCCCGTCGTCCCTGTGACGCTTGTCTCGCAGTTGGTTGCCGTTCATTTAGGCATTTGTTCTAAACATTTTGTCAATAAATTTCCATTATTTGTCTCCACTGTATTCGTCTTCACTTCACTCCATTTTGACACGACGTTTCACCCACTCCCAGGTAAGGCGCCCTCTCGCGACTCGCCATTGTGAAAGTCTTGTGAAAATTGTTTGTTGACATTGCATTGTAAAAGTTGTTTGTTTTGGTATTTTCTATAACCCCTTACAGTTCTGACCATCAGCTCATATGCACCCTGTATATTTCGAAAACATTCACTATATTTTCCAATTTAAGAAATATTGCAAAAGTGTGTTGTAAAATGTAAGTACAATTTAGTATATAAAACACAATTGACAAGTTTTATCATAAGCATAAATATTACCTTATTCATGATTTATAAATAAAATTTTTAAGTTAGCTTTTAAACCAATAATTTAATTTCCAAGAAGTAACAATTTTTATTGAACACATATTTTCATCAGTTTTTATGTTTTATTAAAAAGTACTGCTATAAAATTAACAACCAATACCTGGAATTTTAACTATTATTTGCAGGAAATATTAAATCAATGAACACGTTTAATTTCAATTCAGTGATTAAATATTTATTGAAACACATCCACTGAATAAGACATTCTAGTTCGAGAACAAATACCTTGAAAGGAACGTGGAGCGCCAAAATGTTCAGCTCTGCAACATTCTGTAGAATTCATTATAACATTATTACTCATTTATTAAATGTGACTCTTCGACGTTTAACCATTTCAGAACATCGGCCAGAAGTTATCTTAAAACTTATCCTTATAAACTCGAAATTATTCCAGAAAATCAAATCCTCATATTTCCTTTTATTAAAACTTGGGCAGTTACAAAATGGCAACCTTATGCATTACAAATCTTTGTGGATGGAAATCTATTTGCATCAAAATATATTTATTAACATGCTTTCAAATGTACGACTGAATGCAAGATGCAAATTTGTGTTGCGATATTATAGTTTATATATATAAATATATATATATATATATATATTTATATATATAGTTTATATATATATTTATATATATAGTTTATATATATATATATATATATATATATATATATATAATTATAGTTTTTATATATATATATATATATATATATATATATATATACATTATTTGCATAATTACATATTACGTGATATTTTACCCTGGTATTTATAAGTCCAATGCAACAATGTTTGCTTGTTCCATCCTTATATTACCTTCAGCGTATATAAAAGTAACTAGAATGTTACTCAACTTTCTCATCCCAGAATTCATTGTTTTTTCAATTTTTCAAGAAAACTTTTCAAAATCGGTATCGTGGGTCCAAATGACTATAACGTGTCACCCGTCACTTTAAATGGTTTGAATTTATTTTCGATTGATACCATATTTGACAATGTACCCCCAGGGAGGGGAGAACTAGCCCCCCAATGGGGTCTAATGACGCCAGGAACAAAAAACCTTGTATTGAGGCTATTTTTTAAGATGATTGAAAGTCAAAAATGAATTAAGTCTTCAGGCCATTGAACCATAAATAACCACATCAAGCAGGGGAATGACATTAGGACATGTAGAAGAAACCCCAACTGCAGCTCAGTTTTTCGGGCGGAACTCATAGCCATTGAGGAGGCCTTGAGTTATTGTGTCAATGAGGGAGTCAATACAGACATCTGGATTCTGAGTGATAGCCGTAGTTGCATTCAGCACTTGGTTGAATGGTGGAGACATGGTGACGGCACGAGAGTGAATATTGTTCAGTATTTAGGTTACTTGTGTGCCCATAATAGGATATTTTTTCAACGGGTGCCATCTCACGTAGACATTTACGGTAATGAGGTTGCTGATGGTCTGGCCAGGGGGGGGCAGCCTTAGGAGTTCTATTGACGGTGGCTGTTTTTCTTTCTCGGAACTTGCCTTACGGGTCAAACTTGAAATCAACTCCACTTGGAGGAAGGCCCCGTGCATGAGTGTTATGATTGTACAGTCCTGATGCTGCTTTGATTGGGGCAGGCAGTAGGGGAGAACAGACGGCTCTGGCCAGACTCCGCAGCGGCCATCTTCGTGCTCTACGGCATGTGTTGGGTTCTAAGGTTTGTCCCATTGCCCGAAGTGAAATTTGGCTCAGGCCTCTCCTGCTTATCACTTGACATGATTGAATGCCAGAGGAGTCAGCTGTACTCCAGTCCTGGAGTAATTCTTCATCTTTTGAAGAACGAGCGGGTTCATGGACTTGATCCGATGTTGCTGTCGGTCAAGTGGGATAAGAAACAACAACAAACAACGTAAATAACCCATTTTATGCATGATCATGTCAAATTTTGCTCTATGCTGCCATGCTAATAAAATATAATATTTCGAATAACTTCGAAGTTTCCATTCGAATTATAAAAAATAATATTTCTGATTGTAGATGTTCGATAACAAAGCCGGACGTAAAAGTTTCGTGCAAATCCATTAATAATTGCGGCATCTGCCGTATACACAAGAAATCGACCACTGACAGACAGGCAAATAGACGGAAATCACTCTATAAATAGTTGAAACGTGTTCAGGATTTTCTAAAATATATATTGATCTCAGAATCTCGAATTCGAAAATTTTCCTGAAAACACTTTCTCTATGCTGTATTACATAGTATGAGATAGTAATAATTATATTCTTTAAAGTAAGTGGAGAGTATTTGGTAAAATTCTCTACTAAACACTATTCTACTATTTCCACACTGTGCAACTACATGCTTTGAAACCAATTTTAATCTTATAATTCTCAAATAGTATAACTTTAATATTAGTAAAAATATTTTAACGGGGATTTATAGTAGATACAAATAATTAGAGATCCCGTTTACGGTTGCCAACACTTGGAGGCCACTTATGGTTTGAGAACTTACCGTAGTAATCGTATGGGTATTGTAGGTGGAAAATGGCTAGATTATCAACTTCTGTGTCTAATACAGGATTTTGATATTTAATTATAATTATTAATTGTAGGTGGCAACATCTACAATACAAACTACAATAAAGTAACTCCACCTACTGTAGCGAAATAATGTTAAAATAACAAAAATAAATTGTGTTTTTTTAAATAAAAGTTTATGTCAACATTTTAGTCCAATTATGCTATAATTATTTGTAAGGTGTCTTATTAGATTGGAATATAAAGCTTAATATATTACACTTTCACTATTTCACAAAACACATTACAATGAATATCATGAGAATATAGTAAAAACATAGACCCGATAAGAAGAGTTGGAATAATATTCGAGGTAAAGTCATATAAATAAATTAAGAATAGTTCCATATTATCATCTCTTTATGTCAAATATACATTCAAAGTACCAATTTCTGTTTAAAGATTACTGCAATCACGACAAACTTTTCCATTTGAGGTCCACTTTAAACGGTTAGATGCCGAGAAACAATTTTGTTAAGATATAGTTTAGAAAGTTTTCGATATCACCATCCGAATTCATAAATCTTATCACTTCTGCCGAAAAACCTTCTATGATCTTTATTCTTCACTTCTGCCCACTCAACCAAATTAAAATCTTCTACTGACTTTGTATTTATAAATTCCATTTGGCAAAATTTCAAAAACTTCTCAGACTCAGAGATTAAGCAGCGTTTCATACCTTTGAAGTTTTAGAAAGAAGATTGCAAAGAAATGCAGTTTAAAACAAAATTTTCAGCATTTCCAGTATTTTTAGAATTTCAATCGTAATTTTAGTACGTCCTGAAATAGTGATTGTGAAGAAAGTCAAACTAATCAAAAATTGTAGAATCCTACATCGATCTATCATTCATCACACATAAGATATACTTTAATAATAATAACAAAATAATAATATCCTATTTAAATAAATGGTCGTTGTTTATCGTCACAGAACAAGCCTGTTGAAGATGATTTCGAAAGTTTTTAATACACTATCATTACAGATACCAGCACCCATGGATCGGTTTTGAGGTTATTATGTGATCATCTGAATAGGACAACCGGCATTTGCAATGGCAGTAAGAAACTAGTGAGCGTTACCTAGTTGAAGACATCGCATAGTAATGGGCGTAACCTAATCATGACCCCACCTGACTGGGTTACGCCCATACTTCTTACACTAGACTTTTAACTAGTAATTATTTTTTTATTTAATTTAATTTTGTTAAATCTCTTCAGAAAGTAAGCAATATAAGATTGTAATTTATCTACATCCCTAAATAATATAAATTTGAATAGAAATACCTGTTGCAAAATTTATGGGGAATTTTGGGTGGCAGATTACATGTAAAAGTTTACTTATTACAACTAAATACATTTTCAAAAATGCTTTTTAGTGAAACTCTTCAATTAATTTTTATATTAATAATTTTACGTTGAAACTGAAAAGTTTAAGTATCCAGTTTCTACAGTTATATTTAAAAAAAAAAACATTACTAACCATTGTGTCGAACCCTGTAATAGATTCCATCGCTTTCCATTATTCTAAGAAAATATTAAAATTAAAGAACATGCTTAATTAATTTTAACGCATTAATTAAATCTTCATTAAAACACATTCCCTTATGAAAATTTTCTATTTCGATAACAAATGTTTTGAAATGAACACAGATTGTCAACATATTTGACTTAGTGCAACTTCTTGTTATTCTTCAAATTCAGTACAGCATAGTTACTCATTTATTAAATGTGACTCTTCGACGTTTAAACATACAGAAACATCTTCCGGTAGTTATTATCATAAAACTTATCTAAGCGAACTCTGAATTATTTCAAGAATCAATTCCTAATTATTCCTTTTATTAAAACTTAGTTTGTTGCAAATCACAAATGCTCATATCATTAATTTTACTAGAGAGAAACCCATATCCTTCTAAATACATTTAATAATGGGTTGTCAATAAGGGTGAGTGAATATACGAATTTGTGCCTCTGTATTATATATAGTTAGAATATGCATATTTTGAGGATTTCCTGTATTTGGTTATAAATTCCTAGAATTGTCTTTAAAACCACATGAAACGTGTAATTGTTAATATGTGTAATGAACGTGCAATAACTTGTAATGGAACGTAAAACCACATGAAACGCGTAATAACGAGTATTGTTACGAACGTTAAATGTCCTTCCTCGCTGGAATCTCTTTTGAAATCGAGGCTGAGAAAACACCCCTACATACAACTTCACCTATAATAGGAATCTAGGGTTGCCATATGCTGAGGTTCGTAGGAGGGGTGCCAGATTTGGCGATTTATCATTGATTTGGAAACATTTGGCCTCTTGTCGATGGTTCGAGAAACATCCCGAAATAACGATTATTCCACAATAGATTTCTACAGAAGTTTCTGCAGATATTATATAAACGAAATCAATCATATCAATTGGAGAGTAATTAACGTAATATGAGTTACATTTAACTATGATATTCGCCAATGTTTCGAGAAGAGTAGCAGTTGTTTTAATAAAATGTGGAACATTCGTTTAATTGCTGTTTTACTGTACCTGGCAGTTGTTTAGTAATGCTGTGAGATATTTATCGATCTATTTTCTGTATATTGTTCCCTTTTTCGCTGTGTAAATAAACATGTTAGTTATCCAGAAATTTGGACTCATTTTTGCATACTCAGTGTATATCATGACTCCAGATGGTTCGTTGGAAAAGCATTAACCGCGCTATCAAGATGTAACTAACCGATAGTAAATCGAAAATAAGAGGCATTCACAGATTTTTTTTTATTATCGTGCGCACACAGAAGCAATTACATAACTTGTTTAGCGCATTTCAAACTCATCTATAAAAATTTTAGAATCTTGAAATTAATACAAAAGCAAGAAGTAGTATTGATAGAAATATTATAAACTGATTCTTTTGTAATAGAAATGTCGCAGGGACTTTAGATAAATGTTAACGTACAGTTATAATACCGTGGATGAAAGTGTAACTTAAATATTATCCAATAGTTAGTTTTGAATCATATTTCAATGTTCGCAGTCAGAATCGATGGACTTTTTTATGTTTCTTATCACGCGTGCACACCGATATGCGTTTGCGCAGTAGAAAGGAAATGTAGTTAAAAAAATCGTGAGATGTACAGCAAAGTGCAAGACACAAAGTTGCGTTTGGATATTATATATAGTTTGTAAAATATGTTTTTTACTATCTATTCAAATTTCATTGTAAATAAATAAAGGCAAAAATTACAATTAGCAGTTTTCGGGTTTTTTTGCAACTACAGTAATGGTTGCCACTACAGTAATGGTTATTCGTTGGTTATCTGTGCAAAGAAGCTGTGAATCGCTCCTTTGATGCTGGTTACTGCAGTAGAAGAAGAATGGAACTAAGCTGTTGGAAACGATTTCCATGTATCAGCTGTGCGTCTATGAACTTTGTCTTGTAGTTTTCTATCAGTTTAATGCATTGAGAGAATATGCTATCTGCGTAGAACAAAATATTTTTAATCAGTTACCATTGAGGTTACAAACATTTTTGCACATTACATTTGTATTGTTGCGACTGCAGTGAAGGTTACGGCTAAACACTAGTAAGAACAAAACAGAGTTTTCAATACAGGAAGCTAAAATTGAAGTAAAAATCAAAATACTTGTTTACTGTAGAATATCATTTAGATCATTTACTGGTATTTAAATTTTACTGGCAGCTTTTTTAGATTAATACATTTGCTGTTAATTATAAGCAGCATGAATAAATGATTTAATGCATATTTTTTATTTCCATACAGTTTATGATATTGTATAAAAAATATTGTAAAATGTAAATAATTTAAAATTGTATGAACGCAAATTTACATGTTTTGTGTGTTATAGAAGATAAATTAACTGTTTTACAGCATAGCGTGTGTTCAGTTTTAATCTTTATGTATGTTTCTACAATGCACATACCACTTTATCTTAAGAACTATTGCATAGTTTCGCAAAAAATATATATCATTTAAATTTTAGGTGATTTAAATTTTACCTTGAAATTCAAATCGTTTCGATATATTAAATAATGTGATTCTTTTACAAAAAAATACATTACTTTAACTTATCCGCAAAACATGTTCAACAAATCTGCAAAAGTATGGAAACGTAGTAAAGAAATAAACAAAGTAAAATAATAATAATAATTAAATACTTATTTTATATTTAATGTTTGTTACAGACTGTGATTGTCAGATATGGGAAAATCTTCTGTAGGTGGAAGTTGTTAAAGTTTATTGAGATACATACTATACTTACCGTTACAAATTTACTCTTAGTATGTGGTGTGTAAATTGTTTATATATATATAGAGTGTTTATATCTCTCATGCATCAACGAAAGACTTGGCAATAAAATTCCAAAAGTCGGGCATTTCACGCTCTACAAGGTTACCTATGGTCACACTGTAACTCTCTGGTAACCGTAACTAAAAAAAGCCTGGTTTGATTACCAGGTCCAAGCAGGGAAAACTGGGTGTGCAGGTATACATGCTCATAATGATTCAGAATCTGCGTTAATATTTATGTTTCGGTGAAAATAGTTCTGGCTTGCATAAAATTAATAGTAAAGTGCGAAAATGGTCCAATCCAATTAAATCGGAGTGCTGCAAGAATTGGCGGATATATATATTTTTAAATTTCTTTTTAACATGAAATCTTTCAGCTTTCTTCCACGTAGCTGGGGATTTCAATTTCTACACCGCAGCTGGATGCATATTTATCACATTGTAGAAAATTTTTGTAATTATTTGCATTTAATGTGTTGTTTTCAGAACCGATTCAAGATACAATATGAAAAATGTAACATACCTAATATATCTGTGCTTTTTAGAACCGTTTCGTCATCCCTGAGCCACGAATCAAGTGTAACATATTCTCTAACAAAGGAAGGCAAGTGACACCTGAGAACAGCAGTGTTTCCGCGAATGACATAGTCATCATACACTTGTGGAACGAACTTCTGTTGAACAACTGAAAAATATAGTACAACAAAATGTTAATTGCAAGAAGTCACAGCATCTAACATCTAATATTACATAAAAAAAAGAAAAAAAGAAACACCCGATTTATAGCCGCAGATTATTTTTCAAACTTTGTTCATTGGACAGTTTGTGAAGATATATAATTGGGCAAGGATTTATTTCAAATCAATTTATGTTTTCAGACTTCCTGCGTTCTTTTTCACATATTCCAGAAAATACCTTATAGATCAATCACATATATAAATTCATTTCCAACCACATGCTTTTACTGTTCATATACATTCATTCTAGTTATGAAGTATCTAGCTAAGGCATGATGAATATTAATGTAATGTATAGTTAAATTTCATATGGTGAATTTTATAATGTTTGTTTAAAGTTTGCAATCTGTGATTTATTTTTTCACAAAAAATAAAAGTCAATAATATACCATGATTTTTACCAACATATTAATTTCTAAATGCTGATACTTAAAATATTTTACATTTTGGAATACAATTCAACTTATGTTATACATGTATAGCATTTATGTCTGAAAAAAGTGGATATTATTGAAAATATTGAATACTATTATGAAACAGATGTTTTCAGGTGAATAAATTATTCACATTCATATATGTTGAAATTACCGATCTTATATGAAACTATCAATTCTGAATTAAGGCCCAATGAAGTAATAAATTCTAAATTAAAACACATAAACGCAGCTTTCGATTGATATCAATTTTGATAATATAACCCCGAGAGTAACTTTCCCTCCCCCTAAGCTCACTAATAACGTCACGCACATAAAACGTGTATCGCAGCTATTTTTCTCAACAATTAATGAAACTATTAAGTTTTTTAATCATCGAGTCATGAATAAACCATTTTATGCATGATTATGACAAATTTAGTCCTATGCTGCCCTGTTAAGTAAATCTGAAATTTTACATAAATTTTTAAGTTTACATTCGAATTAAAAAATATTTTATCTAATTCTAGATATTTCATTAACATAGGAACATAAAGTTTAGTGAAATTCCAGTAATATTTGTGGCAACTATCGTGTATATAAGGAATCGACCACAGACAGATAAACGGACATGACTTCAAAAATAGTCCAAACGTGTTCAGAAAGTGCTAAAACAAATATTGGCATCAAAATATTGAAATCAAAAATTTTCCTTAAAATAATACTGTATCCAATACTACGTATCATAAAGTAAAAATCATATATCCCACAAAGCCAACATAATTTATTTCTTATTAAAATTAATCAAAAAGTATAGATCCAGGAAATGCAGCTATAATAAATTACCAATAAAAATAAAATACCAATAAAATACCACACCCATAAAACATAGGCAATTAATATATCATATATCAGCGTATCCACTACGTTATTACAATAAACTCAGATTACATGACGACCATTAGTACCTCTACTCCAAGCAGCTTAAAGATTCCAAACGCATTTCGCTTTTGCAAAGATCTGTTATTAGCCAAAATAGCTTCAAAGCAACGCTTCCATTTATTTCTGGGAACTATAATTTAGCTAAAACTAGCCTTAGGGGAAACATTTATTCCGAAAGGTTTAATTTTCCATCCCCGGAAGCAACGCGATATTCTTCACGGTTGGGGGAGGACCAATCACTTACAAGTGATCAAAAACGCAAATATGGCAATTTATTAAATAGATAGGTTCTATGCGAGGAGGTATATGCCGCTCTGATTTGTACTGCCAGTGAAACATAAATTTGTAGCGTATAGCAAGAGTGCTACATTATTGCAGTTTCTATCGTTTTCTTCATGAATACGTTTAATTAAAAAATTGCAGTATTGTTGTAAATAAGCTGTTAAGCTGATATCATTAATATAGATAAACACAACAAAGTCGATATACCTGTCGGCTCGTCATGCTTGGAGACATATTTAGTGAACTTAACATTTATTGAAGTTTAATGTCTAATTGTCCTTACTTTAAGATAACTACTTAGGGTATTTTGTAAATAAGATGGGCAATTTATCGTCTGTATTTGTATCAGTAAGATGGATCAATTTATGATTTTAAAGCACCGTTTATAGCAAATGGTGATAAGACAGTGTGGTTACTTTGGGCATTTGTTCTCTTTTATAAATGGCGGGACGTATGTCCATGCTGTTTTTGCAGACTGATCCGCTCGGAAACCATGTAGATGTTTACTCGTAAGACCATTTAAGTCTAAAAGGTGTACCATTCTCCTATGAAATATTTTCGCAAATTTGACAACAGATGTGCTAACAGTGGATTTAATTCCAATTTTAGCACATCATGACGATGCGCATATTTAGCTCTAAACATTATGTGTAAGGGCAAAAAGTATCCATTTTAACAGAATTCAAATTATAAATAGCAATAATTTGGAATATAATTAAAAGTCATGAATCTCCTTAAAATTGAAAGAACATGGTATATCTTATTCGTAATTACTTTGTTAAAGTAAATAGAAAATAACTTCATCAAATGAGCCTAATTAATTATATACACAAACGATAGCAAGCATGTAATTAAGGAATTTTCATTCTCATTTTTCACTAAGAAATCTGTACTTTTTATGATGAAACGTTAATTAAAAATACGCATAATACACAAAAAAATATCATATACTATACCAGGTATGCACTCATTCTTTGTATAGAATAAGTGATGTAAAAAACTTAATTCAAAACCTTAGAATATTTGGAGTTATTACTTTTTAAATAAACCAAGGGATGTTCTAATAAACAAACAGATAGAAGCGCAGCTTACAATAATTTTATTTGCATAGCTAATCGCAATTTTTTACCAATATATATATATATATATATATATATATATATATGTGTGTGTGTGTGTGTGTGTACATATATATATATATATATATAAATTGAATAATTTTAATTACTTTTATTATTTATACCAGGGATTGATCATATATTGAAATAGTTCTGTATAGCAAAAATGAAAATAAGATGGTCTGAAGTGAATATATGATAACAATAATGACTATACGACAAGCTTGTTAAGATGTTAAAGAGAACATTATAAATAAAATATTATAAATAAAATAGGTACTAAATTGGTATAACATGCCCTTTTTCCCTGTTCTATATATAAGTTAAGGAATTGAAAAATAATTACATGTAGCAAGGATTGGTAATTATATCCCTTAACTATACCCTTAGATTAAATATTCGTTATAAATCATATATGTAATACAGGTATTTAAGGTACTAATCCCCTTGTTCCCTGCAGAAACATACATGGTGTAAAAAGATGAATAGTGTATAAGATGAAATGTTGCAAAACAGAACAAAAAATTGCACGGGGAGCAAGGCCTTTCTTGCTCCCAAACATTTTTTTTGAAAACGAATGAATTGAAAAAAGTGAAAAGCCTTTCCGAAACCATGTACGTTATCAAAGGCCATACCTGGTTCGTTAATGCTGAATTCTACTTTTCTGTGTGCATTACTATAAATTGTATTTCATAAATAATGCAAATGGCCCGACGTAGAAGAAAGTAGAAATTGGATCAAATATAAATATGAAAATAATCAAATACGATAATCAAATGTACCAGCGTATGGCTGTGTGTGTATTTAGATGAGAATACATTGTAATGTATAAGACGAAAAATAATAATAATAATAATAATAATAATAAAATAATATGAGTTACCCCTTGTGATGTTTACATTGGAGAGTAATTGATACTGACTAAGCTTTTTCCAACTCAAACAGGTTACAGTTATGTTGATGGGCTATGAGGGCAACTGTTGGAAGTGAAATATGAAGATGATATTTTGTTTAAAATTTTTTATTCAAAAATGGTTGAGATTGACCTGTCAATATGTTGCTGTAATTGAGTCAAGGTTTTAAATTTAAAATAAAATTGTGTTTTAATAAATGAAGAAATTAGTTTGGCAGGTATGTATTTTATACAGTGGTGCTTATGAATTTAATAAGACGTTCTTTGTAGTAACATTGTGTACTTAACATTTTTATTCTTAATAACTGATTATTAATACTATTTTTATATACTGACTTTGATAAATTGGATGGATAATGTTGAAGTTTATTTACTTTGAAGTTGTATGATTCATCTTTTTTGTATATTTTAATTTTTTAAGTTTCTTCAATTTTAACTTTTAAACTAACGTCTAGGTAATTGATCCAGTGTGATGTATATACGTTTTCAATTAGTTGTAGATTAGAAGGATAAAACTGAAAATTTAACATTGTGACATCATTAGTAAGTTTAATAATAATTAGATCATCAATGAATATGTATACGATTTGACTGTTGAAAAAGCACTGAATTTCGTAATAATATAGATAAAGGTTGGCCGGTATTGTGGATAAGATTCCTCCATGTGTAATTTAATTTGTATATGTAATTTAATTTAATTTGTATATGTAATTACCCTAAGAGATATACTGGTTGAACAGAATGAATTTTAACAATGTTTTGAATTTTGGAATAGAGATGTTTTTTGATTAAGTAAATTGTCCATATAAATGTAGTATGGCTTTAAATAAATCATTAATATCAATGTTATTAAAGATGTCTTTGAAATCAAAAGTTTTAATATTATGTATGTAAGGTTATTGTTTAAAGTTATTAATCAGTTCTAAACTATTTTTGATTATATGTGTTTCTTGTGCAGTGTAATGATAATAAATTTAATTTAGTATAAATAGTAGTTGTTTGTCCGCCCCATTGGTATATGAATTAAATCCTATAGTAACAGTTCTAATATTAATTTGTGTTTTATGATATATATTTGTGTTTTATGATATTTAGGTATAAGTATCAGATAAGGAAAAATTAAGATTGTGTTTTTATTTAAGCAGTTTATAGAAAGCAATAATTTGTTTACTGATAATAGAGATATTAATGTGTATAGGAGTTAATGAAATTTGAGGAATTGAGTTGTAGTTTGAGTTCATCCAAATAAATTTTTATGCAAATAAACGCATAATTACTTGATGTCTTATCAGCATAAGTGATTACAAATTTGTCTTGTAGTGACTTGATCTTTTTTAATATGCCTTGGCAATTATGCGTATATTTTTTATTGGAATTTGTTGAAGCAATTGTTTTACATGTCAGGTAACTTGTACATGCCAGCTTTTAAAGGCTTCTAAAGGAGAATTGTATTTATTCGATAGTTTATATGAATGGCAAAGTATTGAATTATTTTCTTTTTATTAACACTTTACAACAAAGTTGAAAAGTGTTTATGACTTTGTTCATTCTGTCTGTCTGTCTGTCTGTCTGTCCGTTAGCACGATAACTGCCGTAAAAATGACTTAATCGAAATGAAATTTTAGTATGTTGCTCAGACGGTCTGTAGGATCTATGGGACTATAAATGAATAATATCACCCAATTAGTTTTTGATTGAACCCGGGTTGAAAAAATGATGAGCCCTATGGGACCTAATTTTTCAAACATTTTTTAAGCAAATTTAAAATTCACAAATTGCTTCGAAAATTTTAGGTAATATTTAAATTGTTCCATAAAATATATAAAAAAAATTCAGCGAAATATATTCAGTAGTTCTTTAAATAAAAATTAAAATAATAATTACACCTCTTATATGAAACGATCACGTGACCATAATATGACACGATCACATGACCCACTTCAAAATGATATATGGCATCCATCTTGTTTCAAAATCGCGATTTTTTAAAATTCTTTTAAATTCATATTGAGTGTTGTATCCGTCCTAAAATTACTTTATTTTTGCTTAAATTCTGTGCATCTACATACTTAAACAACGCAAATAAAATATATTTGAGTTTACCACTTCAAAATGATATATGGCATCCATCTTGTTTCAAATTCGCGATTTTTATTAACACTTTACAACAAAGTTGAAAAGTGTTTATGACTTTGTTCATTCTGTCTGTCTGTCTGTCCGTTAGCACGATAACTGCCGTAAAAATGACTTAATCAAAATGAAATTTCAGTATGTTGTTCAGACGGTCTGTAGAACCTATGGGAATATAAATGAATAATATTACCCAATTAGTTTTGGATTGAACCCGGGTCGAAAAAATGAAATACATTGAGCCCTATGGGACCTAATTTTTCAAACATTTTTTAAGCGGATTTAAAATTCACAAATTGATTCGAAAATTTTAGGTAATATTCAAATTTTTCCATATAATATATAAAAAAAAAATCAGAGAAATATATTCAGTAGTTTTTTAAATAAAAATTAAAATAATAATTACACCTCTTATATGAAACGATCACGTGACCATGATAAGAAACGGTCACATGACCGACTTCAAAATGATATATGGCATCCATCTTGTTTCAAAATCGTGATTTTTTTAAGTTCTTTTTAATTCATATTGAGTGTTGTATCCGTCCTAAAACTACTTTATTTTTGCTTAAATTCTGTGCATCTACATACTGAAACAACGCAATGACAATATATTTGAGTTTAAATGCTCGTCTAAATTTGATTATTTCTACAACTAAGCCTATTTTTCACCTATGTAAAATGTAAACAGCAAAATATATAGAATGATTTGTATTAGAATTCCTGTATTTTTTTAACACAAAATAACTTATTCCATGGAGTCTGCATGGCTGATATGAATGGAATATTAATTGATTTCATAAAGAGAAGGACGATTTTTTTCGATGAAGTTTCAAGCATAGAGTTTAATTTTTTGTAGCTCCATGGTCTTAAACAAAACGTTTAAATAAAATAAATTTTTATAGTATTGTGATGAATGAAATGAATGGGAGAAAGTTATGAATGAAATCCTGTTTTTATAGAGAGATCCAGGCGTGTTATTTTTTCTATGACGTCATTTGAATTAATTTCAGTTGTTTTCGATGAAGTTTTCAAATATAATAAATTATCGTAGTATTATGATAGTTTAAAAAATATTACCGTGGAATGTATCGCATTTTAGAGATGTTTAATCCAGGCAATTTATATTTCAATGCCGTCATTTGAATGAAGTTCATTTTTTTCAATGAATGTTTAAGTTTTCAAATATAATAAATTAATGTAGTATTGTGATAAGTTTTAAAATATTTCCGAGGAATGTATTTCATTTTCGACTTTTTTAAATAAAATTGCATTGAAGTTGGAAAGTGTTTCATAATCAATGCTTTAAGCATGATTGATCTTTCTTGTTATATAGTAGTGTAAGTCTGTATTTGGATGCATAGCTTAATAACTGTTTGAGGTTAGTTTCCTTAATTAAATTGAGACTTCCTGTGATTACATGACCATGATGTTAGTCCATAAAGGATCGATAGCATTATTCAGAACTCGAACAAGATACAGAATTATTTAACTGTTTTGATGAAATTGTAGTTGTATATTTTACGTCCTAATGGTACAGGATATTTATATGCTTTTATTATATTAATATTTTTAATTAGTAAGAATGATTTGAATCTTTCAAAAACTTATGTAAAGTTGAAGTAACTAAAAATAGGATTTGTGTAATTAATAATACAATAAGATAGTTTGGTTTTTTCTTTCGTGTGTGATAGAGGGAGTTTAACACCTAGCTGCCTTGCTCTTGTTAATAATAGGTCAAAACTAGGTGTCCGAAATGTTTTTTGTTATTAAGATCTATGAGTGAAATATAAAGTTTATTTAAATGTTGCTTTCTGATGGAAAATACCCAGTTTCTGATTTGTTTCCAATTATAGTTAGATTCAAATAGTAAATTGATATTATTTAGTTGAGATTTAAAGTTTAAGTTAATATAGTGTTTGTTTTTGTGTATTCCCCTCTGAGTGCGTGTGGTTTTGTGATAATGAGTCTGCAACAATGTATATATTTTTTGATGTTTAAATGAAGTATTAAATAAATCATTTTTAACTATATTGTGACTATTATTAATTTGATTTAGTCCAAAAGGAAAAGCAGTAATTTGCTTTAAAATGTGTTTGTTTTCAAAGTAAATTCTTTCAGAAGAATTGAGAATTATATCCAAAATAAAAATAATAACTGAATCAAAACCATGTTTGTAAAAATGTTCATATTCAAATTAGATTTAAAGATAGAGGCACAATTTTAAATTATATTTATTATTGATAGGCAAAAAATAGATTAGATCACGTCAGTTTAAATACTCAAATAAATATTGGGTCCAAATTATTTGTAAACTTATATAGCGCAGGAGCTCGCACAAAGTGAAGAAACGATCTCGAAGGATATGAATATAGGCAGACAGAAGGGTAAACGGATGCCTAAATTTTAAGCGGGAAAATATAAAGGCTTCTCATTAAAAGATCCTGGAATTTGGTACATCCATATTTTCGTGACCATAAGACAAATAGATAAGCAGATGAATATTCAGTTTTATTTATATGGGCTTATGAATGTCTTTACAAAATCATTACCATAATGTAATAATAAGTCAGTACTATTTTAACACCACACTAATAACCTTTAACATTCTGGGCGCGTTTCATTTGACAGAGATTCGTTATTAGCTAGAATAGCTTCACAAGAATACCCACATATAGTTCTAGGAAACTATACTTTAGCTAAAACTAGCCATTGGGGAATTACTTATTCTAAAAGTATAATTTTCCAGTCCCAGAAGTGAAGTGATATTTTCCATAGTTGTGGAAGGATTCAATAACTTGCAAGTGATTAAGAATGCAAATGTGGCACATTATTAAATTGAGATTTTCGGGGATATATGGTTTCGGATGGCAATTCCAGTGAAGAATTCTTTCTGTTACGTGGGCTGTATCATTATAGTGTAAATTTTGGTCTGTGTAGATTATCTTCTTCGTAGAAATATAATTTAACATATACAAGACACTATAGAATTGGAGTCTACAAAATGTATGTTACACAAGCTTTGTCAAGGGAAAATATATATGCATTTAATATATTAAGAAATGCATTAAGATGCAAAATATGGCTATTTCAAGAATACCATGCTATTAATTGTTATGTTTAAAACATTAATTTTGCTAGCATACCAAAAATAGGAATATCACAACTCAGTTGAGCCATTTCACTCGTTTATACGCTCTCTAGATTTTGAACACAGTATCCAATCAACTACAAACTTTGCAAGTCGATTTATTTATTCAAAAATTTTGGCTGATATTGATTTTCAAGATGATCAGTTGAAAAATATTTATATCGCAGTGAATGGCGGTGGTCGCAAGGTGTGGTGATTTATCATCTGCAATGAAAATATGTGGGATTTGTTTTCATGAAGATAATAAATGTATGTGCCTTTTATAGTTTTAAATTATTTTGATGTTTTCACTGCTCTTAAACGTTTGCTCATATGTACGGTCTCTATCATTTAAACGAATATTACAATCGACACCAAACATTGCAGTTTGAGAAATTTTATTCTGAATAATACATTCTTGAATGTTATCAACTTGTACAGAATATATATTTATTATCTGTATAATATGCACTAAACTGACTGACTGAGTGAAGGAGGGGGTTATGTATAAAAATTATCGTGCTCTTCCTGCACTTCCACTAGAGACAGACTCTCGAATTTGTTGTAATACGATTTGTCGCAGTTTCCAGACCAACGAGAAACTTAAAATATCAAATATTCGAATTAGGAATGATGACACAAAGGAATTTTTCACAAAGAGTACACACCTTTGCCTTTGAAACATACAATATTTTCCGTTCGTTGTCAATATTCTTTCAATACTCTTTCCTATCTAATAAATAATTTACAGTTAATATCATTTTGCTACCAATAACCAAAACTGGTTATCAACACTTTTGACTATGCGGTTGGGTGTTAAATTTAAAGACAACTAGCTATTGAGAACACACTAAGCGCAATTAAAATATCTAGTTTATTAATATTTAAAAAAAAAATGGTAAAATATAGATATGGTGCATGCAAGTTTGTCCACTACACGATGTGTATCTGAGCGTATATTTAAGATTTGTCTATAGTGTATTATTACCGCGCATAGCGTTTCGTAAAACGCTGAGCGTACAGCTAAGCGTTCTCCAGGGAAAGTGAAATTCTAAAAAGTATTTATTAAAATAAATTCAAAAATCATGTAAAAAATATATATATTAAGCAGAAACATTTCTATTTATAACATTATTTACCGCGCATAATGTTTCCTAAACGGCTGAACATATAGCTAACCTTTCTATAATGAAGGAAAAGTGAAATTCTAAAAAGTATTTTATAACATGAATTCAAAAAGCATGTAAAATATATATATATTAAGCAGAAACATTTCTATTTAAAACATTGTTTGCTATTTTATTGTATTTCATGCAACAATTTTAGTGTTTAGAAATATGTTTAGAAAGCACAGCTCACATTGCTATGATGAAAAGTCAATTAGAGATATCCGTAATGTGCTCTTCAATTGTTATATATTAATTTCTTCAAGACATCATTAACACAAAATCAGAATACGCCAAACATATTAGAACCTCCTGGCAACTGTAACATTACAATCGGATTCACTTTTGCAGAGGCTATTTGCAAGATAAAATTGCTTCATAATATGGCTGCAATTTTTTGAAAGATGCTATAATGCAGTTATGTAAAGCGGGAAATATATTTTGCATTCTCGCAAGGATTGAGATAGGGAACATTAAAACAAAAGAATTTTCCTTAATGAATGTATGTTCGTAGACTTCACTATTTGCTGCTAGAGGGCGTTGTAGGGCAACTCGGAAATTGCCTATTTTTTGCCGTCGTCATTAGTAACGTAGATTTCGTAAGTGTAAATATTTCATGGATGCCAGATGGCTGACATGCACACGGGCCAGAACAGCGCAGTGGTTATGGAAGAAGTCCAGCACGCAGTAGTACTGTGTTATATCCTCGACAGTACTCTAAACATCGTTTCTGTCCAAGCGCAGTATAGGCATGATATATTTGTAGGTCCGAAAGTCCATCGGATAAATAATGGATTAGTGGAAGGATGTTATGGTCTCTGTGGTTTCTACACCATTAGGTTTCGGTCTAACAGATGCATTACACTTTGAGGTAGATAGTATATTGTCTGAGAAGTACGGCTGACATTAATCTAACGTATGGAATTACTAACAGCAACGAAAGACTTACTATAAGATTGTTCCAATAAACTAACAGCAGCACTTCCTTTTCTATATACAGCCCAATACACTATATAAATGTCGGCCACCTGAGTATTCGTGAAATATTTAATGTTACACGAAGTCTACATTATGAATAATGATGGCGAATAATGACCAATTGCCACACGCGTTTAATAGTACCCTCTATCACCAAAAAGTGGCGTCTGGAAAGAACTTGCATTCATTACAGTAAAATAGTTATTTTATTACTCCCTATCTCCTATTAATAATTTTGACAGAGAGTTTCGAATCATACTACATATTACGCCAGTCTAAATTGAATAATACAAATATTAGCTAAGAAAATTTGGAGAAGAAAATATTGACTAAGATGTATTGACAAAGAAAAATATTCTATATTTGTAAGAAAACCACATAAAATGCATATTTAAAAATATAGAGAAATTCTATTTTTTCGATACCAAAATTAACTTTCTCATATCAAAATTCATGTTTTTTTTTTCCAATTTTACCAGAAAAAAAATTGAAAAATCGGTATGGAAGGTCCAAATTATTACAAATATGGCTGGAATAATGACGGCAAAAATTTGTATCGCGGCTATTTTTCACAACAATGATTCAAATTATATAGTCTCGTGCTTATTGAGGCATAACCATTTTATGCATAGGTTATGACAAATTTTGTCTTATGCTGCTATGTTAAAAAGTTATAAAATTTTGAATACATTTCGAAGTTTTCACTCGAATTGAAAAAAAAATTCTACCCTGGTCTAGATTTTTTTTTGTAACAAAGCCGAATATAAAGTTTCATGGAAATCCATTAATATGTGTGGCTACTGTCGTGCTCACAAGAAATTGACCACAGACATCAGACAGACACCAATCCAATATTATCCAAAACGTGTTCTGGAGATTTAAAAATATATATTGACATTAAAATATTGAAATAAAAAAATTTCGTGAAAACAATACTTTCTCAATACTAAAAAGTAAAAATCTGATGTGGGCAGCACATGACTTTCCTTTCAGACTCGTATTCACGTTCTCTTTATTTCTTCAATAATTCAGAACATTGAGTTTAATTGCATGACATATATTAACCCATAATTATTTGAAATTACACATAATTTGTACTTTTAATTCAATTTTCGTTCTCATTTGGTAACTGGATTTATTGCCAAAGGTGGGAGTAGTGAAAATACGGAAAAACTAAAATATCTCAAGAACGGATAGTCCTAGTGCAATGGGGTTGACCTTATTATTTTTATCGTTAAAAATTACGTATAAAAGAAGCATTTAATTGATACATTTGAGTGTACGTAGTCTTTTCATATTTTGAGGATTTTTGCGGTCCATTTCGCAAAAACAGCAGGTTATTTTTTTCCGAACCATACCAAAATCTAATCAGCACCAGAGTATCCCACAAGCGACTTATCTGCCAAATTTTGTGAAATTCGGTCCATTCGTTTTTCATCTAGATTGGATAAAGGCAATTTTATCAGGCCATTTCGCAGAAAAAGACGAGTTTTTTTTATACCTAATCGTACCCAAAACTAATCAGCACCAGAGTCATACACAGGTGAGTTACCAAATTTTATGAAATTCGGTCCGTTTGTTTTTGAGTTAGAGTGGATACATACATTACACAGACAGACAGACAGACAGGCAGGCACACATACAGACGTAACGCTTAAAATTGTTTTTTCGAGTTCTAGAGATCTCAAAGCGTGTAGATCCGTCGAAAACTCGAGTTTCGATTGCAGGGAAAGTAAAAATAGAGGCATCGCTATCCACTAATACTGTTATTTATTATTTGTTAGATTTAAAGAATTTAGTCTTTCTAAAAGTATGTTTTTTCAAATGAAAAACATGTTATATATAAAGCTGGATTCGACATAAGACTTAAGCATAATCATGAGTGTAACATTTTTCTTACCCATAAAATATTTACTACTAACCTGTAAAACACACCTGTGATTTGTATGACCTCAATTAGCTAATCCCATGAAATATATTCAAATTACCATATATGAATGTCTTTGCCAAGTCATTACCATAATTTCAGAATATACCAATGCCATTAGAACTTGCATTCTGGGCAAAAATTGAGATTCCTTTTGCGTTTTACTTTTGCAGAGACCCGTTGTTAAGCAGAGCAGCTTCAAAACGACGCTTCCTTTTACTAAGAAGAGCTGTAACTTAATCATGCTCGCTTCGATGGGGATATGCATTCAGAAAGGTTTAATTTTCTATAACCTGAAGCAAATGCATGTTCTGGTAGGTTGGGGGAAATACGTAGGTTTTGTAAATAATTTAAATTGAAAATGTTGCACTGTATTGAATAGGACTATCTGCGATATTATATATTTGTTCTATGCACTTGCAGAACGAATTCCTTTAATATTAAAAGATAAAAGGAATGCACGTGTTTGGCTGGATTAATTTTATCGTGTGAAATGTTTATTTGCATTCCTTAATATATAGTAGCATTTATCCAGCGAAAAATTTTCGATCATACGGAAAAATTCGAGCTTTTAGGAGTACTAATAATGAACAAGAACTGTTGTAAAAAAACAGGAAATACTTCGTTTTCGTGCGTCAAAGTACACTATGGCCATGTATGGAAAATAGGAACTAGCGGACAACAACTTTCTAATATCCACGTACACATACGAGCCATACGACCCTCCTATTCAACAATACTATTTCTTATGCGACTATCTTTCAAATCATACATAATATATCACCCCTTAATATAACACAATAAATTTACCAACCCTAGGCTTTCTAATAAACGAATTTATCAATTTCAATAACTCAAATTTATTGTTTCAAGTTTTTAATTTTTGGTTTTTTGATTTCAAATTTTCAATTTTTTTTGGTTTCAAATTTTCAAAATAGTCAGCTGATTTAACGTGAAGGGGGTAATATATAGCAGTTAGCAGTATAGAAATTATTTATCTCGGGGTATGACTTTTCTCCATCTAGTGAATAATAAACAATTGTTGTTTAGTAATTTGTCATGATAGATTTTTTATAAAGGAATAGCAGAATATTGCTTGGAAATTTCCAAGGAAAATGTACTCTAAATTAGAACAAAATACCTAAATCTAATATACTTATTATAACTCCATGCGCTTAATATAGTTTTTCTTTTAGATTCTTCAGACATTAAAGAGCATGCAATTGCAACATGTTGTGTTAATGCCTTCAGTCTAAGATATAAAGCCCTTTATCTCAACTCGATGGGTCCAGGTATTCTATCTTTCTGATCCTACCATCATATCTAAATGTGGGATATATTTAGACTATTTTCCATTTATTGACATTTCAGTAACCTTTTACGCACAATTGCTTTTTATAACTGTTACTTAGGGTTTAGCTTTTTATAACTGTTACTTAGGTTATAGGTTTATTTCGTCTTGAAGGGTTCATTAGTCTTTTTAGATCTGATGAAAAGGATCTAACGAACGCATTCTTTCTCAAAAGAGCTGCATTCTTCTTATTCAATTACTGTCCAATATTATTTATTTGTCAGTTCAATTACTGTCCAATAAGGTAAGTATATTTCCTATACCCGTTGTGGAAAGTGTTTTTACTCTACTTTGAAGTGAATAAAATTTAGGGTTGGGGTTTTTATGGCGGAAAAAATGAGTTCTACAGAAATGTAAACACTTTAGAAGCTTATACCCCCGAAACTATGAGATAAAAATATAAATATTTTTTTTTGTTTCATGGGAAATAGGGTTGAGATTAAGAATATATAAAAATAAGTAATCAATATTTTAATAATTTACGTATTTTTTTTTAAGTTGGATATCTCACTGAGAAATGTACTCTGAAATAAAAAAAAATACATAACTTTCCGATCCGATAGTTGTGTATTTTAGCTCTCATACGTGATTATATAATTAAAAAAAACATGAAATATGCAAGATTTAATTCCCCTTAGGCGTATTCTTAAATAACAGGAAACATTAATGTGTATAAATGTATTTACCACATAATCACTATAAATTCAGAATATGCAAATATCATTATTACTTGTACTGTATGAGATAACAATAATAGCTGGACGCTTTTCACAGTTATGAATTTCCATTATTTGCCAAAATTGTTACAACTTAAGGTTTTCGTTTATTACAAGGAATTGTAATTCAGTTATCGCGCCTCGGGAGCAATACTTAGTCAGAAAGGCTTAATTTGCCTTTCTCAGAAGCAACAGGAAATTCTACACATTTTAAAGAGGGACAGTAACTTAGAAGAGATTAAAGGACAATATATTGGGAGTGTATTTTAAATTAAACGTGGATAGTCTGGGATGGCAAAGTAGACTCGATTAGAATATAAAAATGCAACAACCTAAACTGTCATAATTTTCTAGTAGAGTGTTCTTTTTTACGATATATATATATATATATATATATATATATATATATATATTATATATATATATATATATATATATATATATTATATATATATATACTGTATATATATATATATATATATTGTATATATATATATATATATATATATATTATGCAGAAGTAAAAGCTTTGTAATTTAAAACAGGGTGATATAACTTAAAAACCTCTAATGTAAACAATGCTACATGGCGCGATGCTGCCCTTGTACCTAGTTTACAAATATAATATCTAAATAAAAAATGTAAAACACATGAAAGTAAAAATTGAATGCAAACGATGAAAAGTACCACCAATTAGCCGGGTGGAGTTGTGACCCCCACTCTCCGGTTGCACAAAAAGTAAGATTCATACTTCAATAGTAGTTATGAAGTTGTTAATAAATTAAAAGATATACCCAATGATATGGTTTATGAAAGTTATGATTTCTCCGATCTGTACAATAACATCGATATCAACGATTTATTTCAAATACTAATGGAAATTTACCATACATACGATTTGCAAACTTTGATGACTATGCCAAAATATACTGCACTTGTGAAATTGGTTTTGTTTGAAACGGTGCCGTATAACGGACTTGGATTTCACAAGCAACTAAAGGCAATCCTCATGGGTGGAAGATGTGCATCTGTTTTGGCTGATATTTATTTGGACAGGTATGAGACTGGAACACACATTTTAAGCGAGATGATATACATGCGTTATGTTGATGACTTGATTTTTTGTTGTGACAATTCAGATTTTGCTATGGATTTCAGTTTCTATCCACGAAAGTTAAATTTAATAGAAACTCCTAGCAATATTAACAACAGTTTAAGTTATTTGGATATTTGTATTGAGAAATCAGATAAATGAAAAAAAAATTCAGTTTAAAATTAATTATATTACACCTTGGATTACAAATTTACATAAAAATGTATTCAGAAATATTTTACAGGTTATTAACTATTTGATAAGAAGCAAAACGTTTAAATAGTAGAGAAACAGATAAAGTTAAGAGCGATAGGGATTTTTTAAATGAGGCTATGAAACAGGATTACCCCAAAGCTTTTTTTAATCAAAATTATATCGGAATTCAATGGTTTAACTGTAACTGCAAGTACAAGAAAATATTTAAACGGTTGAAACAGGGATATAAAGGATATGGGAAGACAGAAGTGATACATTATTATGGAGAGTTTGTTTAAGCTATAGGTTAAAGATCAAACCTTACATGACTTCAAAAAGATCACGACAAGGTAACACGTAGTGGTGGAAAGGGTTTTATAGTTTATGTATTCAAGTCAGAAATGGAATTGATTACTACGAAAAGAGAAATAGAATACACATTGAAGTATGGTGTTCGGTTACTGGATATTCCATTGAGTAAAATTGTATTATGTTTTTCATGTGCATGTTTCCAAAGATTTTGTTGTTTTCATTGGTGATTGATGTTGGTAATAAGGCCATCCATAGTGAAAGTATCGGCTTCCGGGAGTGATGTCATGGCATAAAGCATGCTCAACCGGAGAGTCGGGGTCACAACTCCCCCCGGCTAATTGGTGGTACTTCTCAGTGTTTGCATTCAATTTTTACTTTCATATGTTATACATTTTCTATTTAGATATTATATATATATATATATATATATACAGGGTGCATATAAACTGTTTTGACAAAATAAGAGGGGTGATAGTACTCATCAAGACGAACAATATTTAGTATGGAACCTAGGGTCACATTCCATTCTGAGAGCCAGAAAAGATCAACTTCGAAACACATCCAACAAGCACAAGCCGCCACTACGGACGACATAGCTGTCATGCCGGAGAAGTATCACATCTCCAGAATTCACCGTCACTCCTAGTCATCATCCAGTGGACGTCTTCTTTTAGAGGTACATAAAATCATTGGTGTACGAGACGCCTGCGGACTCCCTAGAAAATCTCGTAGCGAGATTATTTGTTGCAGCGGACAGGATAAACACGACACCAGGTGCCTTCGAGTGGGTGCGCCAGTCGTTCATTCGCCGGTGTGAATTGTGAAACAGCACCCTTGACCGCCATTCCCCCACTGGGTTCCGGTCTAAATTGGGTGACAATTCCCGACCGTCCAAACGGTTACCTTGCACCTTTCTGGTAGGTCGGACGGTCTGGGTCACAACAACAACCTTTGGCCGTGACTTTGAGCATCTACTTTGAGTCTTTCTCTGATATAAATAAATGAGATTGTGCAACTTATGATTGCGTTAAACCTCCTTATTTTCACTGTTGAAAGTTTAACTTTACGGTTTGCTGAGACTTAGAGGGGAATGCGACCCTAGGTTTATGCGACAGTTTATATACATCCTGTATATATATATATATATATATATATATATATATATATATAATTATATATATATATATATATATAGGGTGTCTCAAAAAATTGACCTCGGCCTCTATTCCTTCAATATTGATTTTAGACATATATAATAAATTACAAAGTTGCGTAAAAAAGTACAGAATTTTATGAAATCGATTAAAATTTTCGAGGAAATTAAATTTGTAGAAATACAAAATTAGAATTTTTATACGGTACCCGTACAAAAACATTTCCAATGAGTAAAATGTGCCCCATACACTAGTAAGGTTATGTACAAAATTTCAGCATTTTATCAAAAAGTCCCAGAGATATGAAAAGACAAAAATGCTGACTTAAACCACTTTTCGATGCATCGACTTGTGTACTCAGAGGGGAGAAATCATATCGCTAGATCACGTTTCAGGGGTCATACACAAATTACGAAAGAGAACAATGATTACATAAATAAATAATAGTTGTGCTATTTATTGGTACAAAAGTATCTATACTGCGTAGAAATAATAACTTTACACACATATTGCAAACCTTCTTTAAAATGTTTTCCATCCATGCCAAAGATCCATTAAAGATAAGAGGCAGATATCCATTAAAGATAAGAGGCAGACATTGAATGCTATATTGAATATTGTGATGTTATAAATATGTAGCATGTGCAGGAACTTGGCTGTCTCTATAACTTGGTCCTTACTTTTTCATATCCAATTCCTTTATCAAGGGTCTTGTGATGATTTTGATTATCACTCCGTAGGATGGCTAATGTCAGTGCTGGCGTCCAGGAGTGCATGCAGCGCTATCTAGCATTCACTGCTATCTAGACAGTACTATGTACACCCTTTACATAATAATGGGAATGTTCTATCCAATAGGATTAAGGCTTTGTACAAACGAATCGGTAATGAAATAAAAACTGTTAAATTTCCATATTTAATCCTCATTCCAAAGATGCATAAAGAGCCTGTAAAATTCCGTACAGTTACCGTTGGCTGTGGATCATATCTGACAATAGCTAATAAACGACTATTGAACATCCTCAAGTTTGTGATGGAAAACATCAAAAAACAGAATCATGTCATGACCAACAAGAAAGATCAATCATGCATAAGCATTGATT